>ML826230.1:22051-59472 GCA_009831015.1 Picea engelmannii
TCATGGGAGGTGAGTCCGGCTAGTTATGGAAATTTTCGCGGGTGCAGGAATCTAGGGTTTATGTGATGGAGTTGAGAGTGGTAGGAAGAGGTTCCACGTATGCAATAAAAACATCTTTGATTGTTCCACGTCATGAGATTCTTGAAGACCACGGCACGGAAATGGGCGCTGAAAGTGGTAGGAAGACGTTCCACTTGAGCAGAAACGTGACTGGCTATGCCACGTCATCTGGTACTCAAGGGTCACCCTGACCAGGATGAAATTTGACCCAGAAATAGCGGTCTAAGACATCCACTTCTTAAATTTAAATGTTGTTGATGACGTGTACATTTCAATTTTACTCATTAATGTAACGTGCGATTTATATTAACATCGATAAACATATTTTTAAATGGATAAATGAAAAAAGTAAAGTGATTAAAGGATGTAACTATTTTGATATTGACGTGACTTTATAATAATTAGGCAGAGATTTGTGCATTTTGAAAAGAAAAATAATGTAAATCTTTTTGAACTCGATAACTTTGAGTTTTTAGAATTGAACTTTTAATAACATTAAAAAAAAAAGGTGTTTTATATTAAAAAAAATTAAAAATAAGTGTTTTTATTGTTATTGTTATTGACGTATGAGGAAAAAACTTAAAAGTGAGTCTTTACAACAAGGAAAAAGTTATCGAGTTATCTTTTATATAATTTAGAATTTTTTTTATGGTTTTGATTGTTATGTTGATAGAGTTTTGAATTTGGTAGAAATTAGTTTATTTTGGGTAATATTTTCGAAAGGAGGGGAAGTGTCTTTTTTTCTTAAATTTTTGCAAATATCCATAAGGTATTAGCATGATATAGTGATAAAAATATAAGTTGAATAGATTTGCGTGAATAATACCATGGAGCATTAGTTTGCTTTAAAATTATTATGAAATAGGTTATAAATGGATATCATCAAAAGCATACTAGGAAACAAGAGGAATCCTCACAAATGCACTACATGGTTATGGGGAAAAGATATACATAAGAAATACATCGATTTGAGAAGAGTTATAACGTGTCAAATTGACAAAGTATCCGATCTCAATGTGATTCTTCTTTCTACAATTTGCTAACCTAAAATTGGAAGTAAAACTCCTCAAACATGCAATGTTATGCCAATCCTCGTGATTGCAAATGTTTGTGCATAACAAACAAAATGTCACGTCTTCCATGTTTGTAGGGCATCTTTTCTGATTTCAAATGACCATATTATAGCTTTCGCAAGTTTCAACTATTTTGCACATGATAGTGAGAAGGCAATATTTCTTACAATAAAAAGTACCCCTTATCGACACCAAATTCATTAACCACGTGAGCAACTTGATGCCTCTTCTCTTAGAAGTCTTATTAAATGATGCACGCATTGCATCTTGTTTCATTAGATTGAATCCCAAGTATATGAATATTTTCTTTTTGGCTTTGTGAGAATACATTTGTTATCTTTACTTGTAAAGAGTTCTAGTTATGTGTGCTAAGTATTTCTACATATAAAGTTACGGTGAAATGGGATATATTTCTTTCTTTTTTGTGTTATAACAATGAGTAAAGTGTTGGAATCTTGAGAGGGGGGGGTGAATCAGTGTTATGCAATCTTTTACCACTTTTAATCAAAACTTGTAATCATTAACTTTATCAGTAGTATATCATCAATATATCATGAGCGGTATCAATCAACGGAGCTTAACAAATAATCACAGATACGAAGTACACCAGAATTTACGTGGAAACCTAAATGGGAGAAAACCACATAAAGCTTTCTTATATGTCAAAGATTGCATTCATAGGAAGCACCAACTTCCAAATTCTCTAACACCAATTGGAAGGAGGCACCAACCCCCTGATTTACATGCACCAACCGAAAGGAGGATACGACCCCCAGATTTACAGGCACCAACTTGAAGAAAGCTCCACTCCCTGAGTTATCCAGCACCAACCGGAAGGAGGCTACAACCCCTTTTCCTTGCCCCGTCTTGCCGCCCTGGAATATAAGTGTAGACTCAAACTGCCACTACCATTGATCAACCTGTAACTACCATTGTCATTGATACATCAACCGACCTGTCATTGTCACATCAACCTATAATTGATGATCAACCAATCATCCAACCTATCACTATCTATGTTACTATCATTATCATTGTCTTTGTTACTATCACTATCACTGTCTCTGTCATTGATATACCATAATCAACCGATTGTAACCAGATCCACTCACATGGATACCAAAACCATCACCATACCATGTACATCAACCATATACCAGAACATGTACCATACCAGATGCCAAGTATCCAAGATGTGTCAATGTCTCAACATTGTGTCTCAAGTATGCACCATAACCATCAAGTTTGTATATCAAGTATATACCTCAAATACATACCAATATTACAAAGATGTGCCTCTAACAATGAACCATAACATCCATAAACTAAGTACCAAGGATATATCTCAAGCATGTATCAATATCATCAAAACATGGATCTCAAGCATGCGTCATACCATCAATGATACAAGCCTCAACCAAGCACATAAAAGACGCACCTTTACTCATGAAGAAACCATTGATACATACCATCTAAGATCTTGTAGCAAACATTATGTAACATCATACCTTTACTCATGAAGAAACTGTTGATAGATACCATCTCAAATCATGTAACAAACATTCTGTAACACCATACCTTGTTGCAACCTAAACCAAGCATCCTTCTTCAAATCTAGTTTGGCCTCGCTAGACACATATCAGATGTCACGTGGGGCCTAGCGTGATAGATGCTAAACGACCCGACAGGGTGCCTCATAGGACATTACTAGCCTGACCCGCAGGGGTCATCTAAACTAGGGTTTCCATAAACCCTTCCTTCTCTGCAACTCTGAGACTTTCAGACTCCTTTATTCCTCATATTTTCTTCCTCATATGTGCTACGAAAGACTTACCAAAAGATCACTTGAAAGATAGATAATCATTGAACTTGTATGTAAAGATGAGAGGCTTCTTGAGGTGTATTTATACTTTTCAAGTGACTTATTTTCTTCACTTTAGGTTCAACCTATACTTTCTTATTATAATTGTTTTACCCTTTAATTAATGACTTCTAACTTCTTGTTGCAACTGTTTACGGGCTTCTTAACCATTCTTCTGCGCTTTCAACTTCACGAGGGCGTAACTCCTCAACTGTGAGAAACCACGTGGTGTACCACCTACCATTGAAAATGGAATGACGAGGAGTATCCATTTATGAAGATTTTATATACACTTGAAGTATTTTTCAACCTCATTTTCCTCAGTCAACTTTGGGCCTCTTGACCATACCTATGGGTTTCTTATAGACTTCTTCAAAGCGCCTTCCCGTGAGGGTCATGCTTAAAGCTATGCCACAAGGGGACCACTTTGGAGACTTCTTCAATTATACCCAATACTTATAGAAGCTTTTGGACTTCCTCTAAAGTTGACATCAATGACAATCAATTTTCTAACATAAAGATCATAGTCCAGACATTCTAAAAATTGGCATTTTATGATCACTCAAAATAATGGTAATGGAAACTAACATTTTTGCTTGAAGTCTAGCAAGATTCATTTTGAATTGATTGAATCACGGATCTCAATCATCAACATTGCAAAATCAAATTGCAGTAGAGATATTCAAGGCTGTTGAATCCAAATATGCATTAAAAATAACGATTTTAACAATCTAAAATTACAATTTCAATAAAGATTTTATAATTGTGTTTTGATAATGACAAACCAAAAAAAAGTCAAAGTTGAAATACATGARCTAAAAATATCTCACACAACTATGAACTAAAGTAATTATCACGAAATGAGACTTATTTCCCTTAGGTGATCCTTGAATGAGATTGAATTCTCATTAAGACAATTTTGTAAATACATTTCCTTTAAAAAGCAATATAATCTATGTTTTACAAAAACCTAGGTTAAAGTGCATCAAAGAGGGAACAACATAAGGTGTGATGACCATTAAACATATTTCATGTCAATGTATGAGTTCGTATATTATGTTTGTTGTCAAAATTTCTAATTCCCTGTAAGTGCCAATGTGTCGTGTTCTTGCTATTGATTGACAAAAACTCTTGTAGACTACTAGGTAGATCACTTTTTTATAAAGATCCAATAAAGAATTGTATCTGCGTGGACATAATTCCTTGTCAAATGTGTCAAATCCTGGCTAAATACCCATCACAAGAACCCCCATACTACTTTAACTCCTCAACAATAATTTAGTAGAAGTTGTGCCAGTGGTTGCTCTTGTTTCTACGTGAACCAAGATTTGTTATATTACAGACTCCTCCCTTGTCTCTCTCCATTAAATTTTAATAGGAAAAGAGGAATTCAACCACTAAGCAACCCAAAATTTTGACAATGGAGTAGCAGCAACCTCGGAGGAAACCAAGCGTCTACACAAATCCCAAGGGCACTGCTCAATTATGCCATTGTTAAAACCTACTCCAACAACAATGCCTTACACACCATGACAAAAATGGCCACTCTGGTAAGCAAACCACCCCCTTATGAGAATTTACAAAGGTATAACATAATTGACGCAATGCTTGAGATTGTTTTGTATCTCTACTCCTAATCTAGAAATTTGCTTGCAATATATTTATCGAAAATATGTTTGTCCAATCGCCATTAGACATGCATTCATAATCCATAATTAGTTGATTCTCATAGCACCAACCCAATAGCGGTACCAAGTTTCGATGGCAAAGGGCAGTGGATAATGTTGATCTCTTATATAAATTTGTCTTTACCTGATTTGGAGTCATTGGCCATGCGTCTTACTACAACCATGTTCTTTTTTCTTTGTGAGAGTCCCTCTGTAAACAGTTCTGAAGCTACCTCTACCAAGCTCAACTTCTGCACTGAAGTTATTGCTAGCCTTCCTCATGTATTTGTATCTAAACATTCGCAGTTGGCCCACAATGTTCTCTAACTTGCCAAATATATTGCTTATTACCTCTATACCTCCACGGGAGACTTACAGTACTTGAGGAAAATAGTAATTATATTGTTGTGACCAATGTGAAGGATAAGTAGATAGAAAGTGCATTAATTAATGGCTAGTTTGGTAGGGACATGGTTTCAACTTTGAAATTTCATGATATCACACAGTTGAACTTCATCACCTCACTTGTGGAGTCGCCATCCTCATGCAAATATTGAGCATCAAATGCCACTGAATTTTATCCATATGCCTCATGCTAAATAAAACAATAACAATTTATTTTTTGCAGATGCCATAGATTTTGGAGCAAATTCAAATATCATATCCCAACCCAAACCATAAAAAAAAAATCACGTGGACCATGAGAAGATCCATCATTTTTACCTAAATTTGTGGCTTCAATAAATTTTCATCTGACTTAGATGCTCACAAGATAAGAGAAGCTTGATAAGTTGCATAGGTGGGTATTGTTGGGGACTATGTATATATTTGGAAATCAACAAAAGATTTGGGATTACAGGGAGACCTGCTGGAAGAACGACGTCTTTATGTAAACTTATTAAATCATAATGCCATATGCTTAAAGGATTCAAATGATGAACTAAGTTGGTCCATAAACAAGTCTTCGTGGGTGCTCACATCTAAGCTTGGTTACGAGACAAAAATCAATAAGGGTATGGAAGTAGAGCGACTACGATGGTGGAAAGTGGTGTGGAAGTTATGTACACTAAAATAAAATAATTTCCTTTGGTTGGCTCTAGCAAATAAGATCTTAACATGGAAGAATGGACTAAAAAGAAACTAGATTGGACCTAGTTGGTGTTACCTGTGTGAGAATGCAAGTGAGACTATGGATCATCTATTTGTATGTCGTTCCTTCTCCAAGGCTATTTGGAAGGAGATGATAAGTAATTATAATCTACAAAATCAGTGGGATAAACTAACTCTATTGGAGTGCTTGGAATCTTGGGTTACATATAGGTTTGTTTCTTATTATAAATCTCTACCTTGCTATGTAATTTGGAGAATTTGGTTATCCAGAAACAAATTGCTTTTTGAAGATAAAGAGGCCCACCTAGAACGACTTTCTCATCAAATTAGAGTCTCCTTTGGTGAAGGTAGGGAGCCTTTGAAACACTTGGTTCCAAGAAATCACAAGAGCCCAGTGTTTACTTCACAAGGTCTTGTGGGTTTTTTTATGGAGCTTGCCAAGGCACTCATGGAATATACGGAGCAAGGTCCATTCTCTACCTGGACAATGCTAATCATTTTTCTTTATAATATGGAGTTGGTAGGGGCACCAATAATAGAGCGGAGATCTATGCTCTCTAGGTCATGCTCAAGATTGTTGTTGATGAGTAGGTAAGATATATTTAGGTCCTTGGGGACTTTAAACTAGTGATGAATTGGTCAAATGGCAAAGCACAAATCACAAATATGGTTATGGGGCCTATTCTGGAATGAATTTTGGAGATTAGAGCACTCTTTAAGGAGGTCTCCTTTGCTCATATATTAAGAGAATTAAATCATAAAGTTGATCATCTATCAAAGGAAGCACTTGCCTTGGAAGAAGGAATGTTATATGTTTAAGAAGCCAGGGATCACATGCCTATGAATGCTACCAATTTGTCTCTCTTCATATTTGGCTTTACATGTTCTTGTCTTCACAACTTGTCTTGTTTGGAGCTTAGTTAGTACCTTCTTTAAATTGATTATACGTATGTTAAGTATGGGAAAGAATTTTTGAAAGCCTGTTTTGAAATAAGGCGAAAAGGAACATTGTACATGTCTAGGTATAGAAAGAGGTTAATCTATTTAGGTGGACATTGAAATCTTGTGGTTAGTCTAGATTTTCTTTTCAATGGAGTTGAAAGGTTAGTATATGTGTATTTGATTTCACCCTTGAAATATCAATATTGAGATATTTTTTTCTTGGAAATCTCTCTCTATATGTGTGTGTGTGTATGTGTGTAATCTGGTTCCTCTCGGGCTATTAGGCTCAGATGCACTGCTTTTCCCTTCCTTCCTCTCTCAAATATATAATTATAATTATATAAATCACACACACATGCATACACATGTACACACACACACACACATACATACATAAATATAGTGTATGTGTGTGTATGTATGTGTGTGTGTGTGCGCGCGCACGCGCGTGTGTGTGTGTACACACACATACACACATGTACATAAATATGTGTGTCACGTATATGGGAAAAGTCACTCTAGTTAGAGTTTCCCTGCTTTGTAGAAACTCGAACTGAGCCATGTTTACTCTAAATGGATCCTGCAAGGGGGTGGGATCTGCCCCCCCTCCCTACTCTCAATCTCCAATAACAACAACAAAAATGCTTCCTCTCAAGGCATACCCTCCCAGTTTCCTCCTTCACATGGAATCACATCGGCTGCAAACCCACCTCGAGATGATTGTATGGAGGATGCTCAACTACCTCGCAGCTAACAACAAAAATGGAATTCGGGTCAATGCATCCCCAAAGCAGCAGTGATACCCAAATACAAAATCCACTCAACCAGGTCAGCAACTATGATCATTTTATGAGGGATTGTGTTGTCGCTGGTAAGTTTCTTGGCATTTGGACAAGGGATTCATATTTGGTGATATAGGAGGATCCAAGAATGCTCACAGTGGTCCAGGAGGATCCATAAGAGCTCAAAATTTGACCATCTCAAATGCTCTCGAAAACCACAGCATTGCGTAGAGCTTAGCAATAACTTGCCAACGATGTAAAAATCGCCTCAAACGAAGTTCGTATGCAAAAGTTATGGATGGTCAAAGTTCAAATCAAAAAAAGGAAAAAAGTCAAAATTCAAAGGGACACATGTCCTCTCCATACAATAGGATGACATCAACATGATACAGAGTGATGTCAGCAGGGTGACACGGCAACACAAGGGCGTGCCACGTGTCAGCTCGAAATGGGCTTTTTAGAGGTCCATTTGGACCAATAAAATTCTGACATGTGTCATCCATACGGATGATGTGGTAGGCAGACAAGTGGACCAATTGACGACTGACATGTGGCAGTCTGTACATACAAGTGGCAGATAGGTCATCATCGACGTGTTAGGGGTTGTATAGTTGGCCAATGACAGGCACCACGTGGGCCAATCAAATGGCACCACATGGCACCTTCCAAAAGACCATGAAGGGCTATGGATCAAAAATTTGTTGGACCGAACGGGTATTGAACCCGTAACCTCCAGTTCTAAACTCCAACAAACTAACTGGTTGTGCTAATCGTATGACTAAATATCCTAATGGGAAGTTTTATATTTAAAATCATATTCAATGTAACGTACCATAAATAAAGGTCTGTGAGAATCAAACCCATGACCTCACATAGAATCTGCGATATATCCCAAAGTTCTAATACATAGAGCGCTAACCAATGTGCCACTCATGGTCCTTGTTGTAACTAATGCATTAAACTATATTTATTATGGTGTCGACATCAACATACAATGCAGGGTACGGTTGGGATTCGGTTCTGCCCTAAGGCCTATATATGGGCACATATCCCAATGTTTGACACACATCCCATTGTTGGCACAAATCCCAATGCAGACACGGATCCTGAGGCCAATGATCCAGATTTTACGAGCAGAATGAAATGAATACGGATTATTATCAAAATATGCTTAACTCAGAATAACAAATATATAGTAAAATGGGTTTCTATTCAATAAGGAAATAAGTTGAAACTGTAAAATGCAGCGGAAAACAAGCTTGCTAGAATGGTGGCGGCTTATCTTTGAGAAGATATGTGACAGTTGCGCTCATTCGTCAGAAGATGATTACAATGAGTCTCTCAAGGCCTTTTTACAATAAATAGGAATGTAAAAAACCCTAGACATCCAAAAACCTAACCCTAGGAGATGAAGCGTCAAAAGTCATGTGGGCCCCGTTTGGGTAAGTTAGTACATCAACTTCCCGGGATCGTAACTTTTGCATACGATCTCTGTTTTAGGCACACGATATCTCGTTGGAAAGATCTATTCGAGGAATACACATGTTGTTTACGATGAGCCCCTAACAAATTGAGTGTGGTGAGCCCTAAAAACGTTGTTTAGGGCCTCAAAACGTCCCTGGAAGTCAGGCACCCAAAAACTAGGAAAAAACTGTCGAATTGGAAAACTGCGAAAATGAGTCAGTTGGAATAGGTGGGAGGCCATCAAAATCCATCTAGATCAATCCTACCCCCTTAGGAAGAAATGGTCTCCATTGCGTTGAGTGCCCCCATTAGATGAGGAAATTTCTACTGAATTTTTTCCCGGGTGAGCCACTTGCCTTGGTGCAGGAGCTGCCCTACTTTGATAACTCGATAAAGCTAGACCCATTGTTGGCGAGTGCCCTTGACCTGTTTTTCCACAATCTGATCACTAGATGCATGTTGTATGCAGTCGGGGTTGAGCTCTATTGGTGTCACTTGTTCTACTATCTCTGAGGTGTCCAATAATGGTGGGAAATAAGGTCGAAGGAGATCCATGTTAAACATTGGGTGCAGGCCAAGGAAAGGAGGAATGTTGAGCTCAAAAGCATTATCACCCACAACCTTGGTGATGGTGTACGACCCATAATAGAGTGGGCGAAGCTTCCGATGGGGTCCAGTAAGGCGTGCTTTCTGTAAATGCAACTAAACTTTGTCGCCCACCTGAAACTTATGTGGCACTCGGTGTTGATCATGGTGTTGTTTGTACTTGTCATTTGACTTCTGTGGGATATACTGAACCTGTTGGCGGATGTGTTGGATCCTCTCAATGAACTGAGTGGCTTTTTCAGCTTTAGTTGGAGCAGGAGATGAGTCGGTCGAGGTGACTGCAAGCGGTAGTGCAACAACTATGGGACCCAATGGTTGGAATCCTAACCCCACCTGAAAGGGGTTGTGGCCAGTTGAGCTATGTAGGGCTCGGTTGTAGCTATGTTGGACATAGGCAAGACTCTCATCCCATGTGTGAGGGTGCTTGGAATTATACATGCATAGGATATGCACAATCATTCGATTTACGACCTCGGTTTGGCCATCTGTCTGGGGTGGAAGGTCGTGGATTTTTTGAGCTTGGTGTCCAACAGTGACTAGAGGCTCGACTAGAATGTGTTGAGAAATCGATTGTCCTGATCTGAGACAATGGTTTGTGGGATTCCAAAATGTACCCATACTCGTTAAAAGAAGAGCTTGCCAGTGGCCTCTGTCATGATGCTCTTTTTACAGGCAACCATAATCTCCATATTAGAAAAGTGATCAACAACCACAAAAACACAGTCATTTCCCCGCTTGGTGGATGAGAGGCCCGACATGTAGTCCATGGAGATGGATTCCCATGGCCTATCAGGAGTAGGTAGAGGGGTGTACATGTCGTGTTTCTTAGTGGTCGGTTTGGCAATAACGTAGGCAGTGCAGGACTTGATATACTTGTTGACCTCTTGTCAAAGTTTCGACCATTAGAAATGTTTCTGCAACATTTCCACTATCTTTTCGACGCTGAAGTGTCCCGCTACCCGACTGTAGTGGGCTTCTAAGATCATCTTCACTCGCTTGCTTGATGGAACGCATATATGGCCTAGACGACACAACAACCCATCCTAAAGATGGAAACTAGCGACAATTGTGTTTGCGCCTAACATTTGGTAGGTTGTGCAAAAGTTCAAGTCTATCTCATAGAGTTGGGGCCATCCGGAGGTCTCATGGCCGCAAGAGTCTAGCACCATGGTGAGTGTCACGACTGGTGGTCTGTTGAGGCAATCAACGACATGGTTGGTGCTTCATGTTTTATACTTGATGTTGAGGTGGAATTGCTGCAAGTATGTGGATCACTTCAGATGGCAGTCATTCTACAATTTGCCTTGTCTCTGCATGAGCTGCAGTGGCTTATGATCAATGTGGATGACTGTCTCCTTCCCAAGAATGTAATGTCTCCATTGGCGATGGGCTTGCACAATGGAGTACATTTCTTCATCGTAAGTAGGGTACTTACGGACAACATATGATAGTGTTTCACTGTGATAGGTCATGGGTGGCCATGTTGAGTGAGAACGACACCCACAACATAGTCAAAAGCATCTGTCTCGATCTCAAAGGGTTGTTGCAGGTCCAGTAGTGAAATTACTGGGGCTGAGAACAAGCACAACATCAAATCATCGAACGCTTATTATTGGGACCAACCCCACACAAATTTTGCCTTACCACCACCCCTGGTTACTTGGTTGAGGGCCCATGCAATATGGGAGAATCCCAACACAAACCTTTGGTATAAATTGGCAAGGCCCAAGAAGCTTTGAATCTCAGTGAGGGTGGTTGTGGTTGGCTAGTCACAAATGACTTGGATCTTGGTTGGATCCACATGTACACCATGTTGATCAATGATGTAGCCTAGGTAATGGACCTTGTCCATGCCAAAAAAGCATTTTTCCAAGTTGGTGTATAGCTTGTGCTGCCACAGGGTTTGCAAAACCTATTGAATATGGTGCAAGTGTTCTGCCCAAGTCTTGTTGTAAATGAGAATTTCATCCAGATATACCACTACAAAAGTATTGGTGAACGGTCCCAAGATATTGTCCATCATCCTCATGAAAGTGGGTGGAGCATTTGTCAAGCCAAAGGGCATGACCAACCATTTGAAAAGACCTTCCTTGGACTTGAAGGAGGTCTTCCATACATCTATTTTTTCTATCGGGACTTGGTGGTAGCCATGCTTCAGATCAATCTTACTGAACTATTTGGCCCTCGTGAGCTGATCAAGGAGGTCGTCGATTCGGGGAATCGAGTACTCGTTTCTGAATGTGATTTTATTCAGGGCCCGATAATCAATGCAGAGTCACCAGGTTCCATCTTTCTTCTATACAAGCATGATTGGGCTACTGCAAGGTGATGAGTTGGGACAGATGTGCCCCTTGTGGAGCAGTTCTTGAATATGTCGCTTGATCTCCTCATTCTCTTACAGAGAGCGACGGTAGACTGGCCCATTGGGAAGCGATGCGTCACGGTTCATGTCGATGGGGTGCTTGATTTGACAGTGTAGAGGTACCCCGATAGGTAAGGAGGTTATATCCGAGCTGTGGCAAGCCCTAAAAATGTTGTTTAGGGCCTCAAAACAGCCCCGGAAGTCAGGGACCTGAAAACTAGGAAAAAACTGTCGAATTGGAAAACTGCCAAAATGAGCCAGTTGGAATAGGTGGGAGGCCACTGACATCCATCTGGATCAGCCAAGTACAGTATGGATTGCATAAATTTGTGTGCAAAGAGAAAAGCATAATGTGGTGTGTCTCCATATGCATGCCATGAGGTATATCGACTGCACATAGACAACTTTATACTCATTTTTCTCATTTTTTAGAGAGGATTTGAATGGTGATGTTATTTTTGTACTAAGAGGTCATTTGTAAAATTCTTAATCCATATTTCCATTATTGAGAGCCATAGTGCATCGTTTGGCATGTAAAGAGGGTGAAATTGAGCAAGTTCAGTATATGGTCGACTTTATACTCAACTTTCTCATAATTTCGCAAGGAATTCAATGGTAAACTCTATTTTTGAGTTTGAGCAGCGAAATGAAAGAGAATCCATAAAATTGGATTTTTGTAAGTCCAAGTTGTAATGTAATTTCACATTTTGGGATTATGAGAAGCAATCTCATCGATATATGTAATTTGGGTTCTTTTATTCTCTGTTGTGTCATCTCATGAATTTTCAAATTAATCATCAGTTTATGAGAACTTGGATAAGGAGCACATCATCATTTTTCTTCAAATCACCGCAATACGATCAAGAATTAATTTTGAATCAGGTTAGATGCTATTATGTATATTTTAAAGGAATAAGTGGTATCAGAGCTAGTTTTGACATGCATTTGCAAGACGTTGATGTGACGAGGTCTAATGATCCAGATTGTTTTCGGCACGAAATATCTAAGACCTAAGTTGGTGAATGTATTGAAGACTCTTGTTGGGAGGAAAAAAATGAGTAAATCTCTCATAAAGTTATGGCTACAAAAGTACATTAACCGACAAATCTAGAAGGAGAATTCTAAGTTAAAGATGCAGTTGCAAACTCTCAAGGAAGAGAAGCAAAAGTTGCAAGATCGACTAATATGTCATGAGGAATTCCATAGAGGTAACTTTCATGTGTTGGAAAGGAAGTTGCAGACCAAGAATCAAGTATTGGCACCATCGACATCAATCCATGAATATTGGCATGTTGAGAATGTAAAGTCTTTGATGCAAGAGAAACTAGCCCCTTCGAAAGGCATGATCAAGAAATATGACTCCTCGTATTATTCTTTTTCCCTTCAAGATGAAGAATGCTCAAAGACGACTGAAACAAAGAGAACTTCAAATGAAGAGGTCCTTCATAAGCAATTAGTCTTACCTTCCAATCTAGGGAAAGGTAACATGTGTAAGACATCTTCAGAGAAATATGTGCATTCTAAAGAGGGAATGGAGACTTTTTCCACTAGTAAATGGTCTATGTATCCATGTGCTTCCTGTGGAACTAGGAACTGTGATATGAAGAAATGTCGAATAAGAGAGTTTGTGCAAGAAAATCCATCCAAGAAGAAGGCTAAAGGTAAAGATCATTTCTCAAAACAAAGGAAAAGGAGGGATGACAAAAAGGGATCATGTTTCCAATATGGGAACAATACACTATGATCGTATTGTGGTAAGAGTGGACATCAAATCGAGAAGTGCTGGACACTTTATCCACACTTATGTCCGAAGCAGAACCAAAAAGATGTAAAAGCACTTGCAATAATACGAGCAACAACCTGTTGACGGGTCCAAATTCGCCCAACAACAGTAAGGGGTTCTCCCCGGTAAGAAGTTCCAATTAGACCTCTCATCATTTGGAATAGGGAACCCATCCAGATTCTAGCCCGACAACCATTGTTGGTTTGGTTCTACCGGTTGTGGCTCGGTCCACCGATGAGGGTGACCGATGGGTGGTTGTGCAAACAAAAGATGTAGATGAAGACTATCCAAATGCAATCCTAATCTAATTCTAATCTAACCTATCCTAGCTAGGAGTGAATTAACGTAAGTGAATGAGCTGTGGCATGAAACTAACTCTACCAGTAGCTTCACCCATATAGTTGAAATGAAGAAATAAAGTCAGTTAACACATGCACATGAATATATAACCAGAATAGTCCAAGTCACTATATCACATACATTAGCAACTCATTCGCTCAGAACATGTAATATAAGAAAGAATGAAAAAACTACAAGAAGACATATATTGCATCAGAATAGTCCATAAACAAACATGCTCTTACAGCCCATGTGAACAACAAACATTCTGCTTGAAATAGTTCACAGCGAAACAACAACACATGCAAGTTCTTCTCTTAGCCAAAAGTTGGCCCTAAGGGCTTCTCCGTATTAACAATTTCAACAATCGTACATGAAAACTCTAAGGATAGCTCTCCAATTTTAGTTGACATTGTATTCTCAAAGTAGTTTATAAGCGTACAATGTTTGAAGAGCCAAAATCCCTTTCTTTCGGTTCTATTCTAGTATTTATTGAGGTTCAATAAGACCTTTGGCTTTTCGTCTCCCTCCATGACCTTTCATATTCCAACATTTGTCCTCATTCTCTTTGTGATGATGAGAAACAAATACAATGGTCACATTTCAAATTTGTCTCCTAGCGCTAGTGGGTTGTCAGGGATTTCGACCATATGTGTATTGCGCATCATGAAGACTAGATTTGTGTATGGGGGAATCTTTGTTATCCTGAGTTTGATAGTCGATCATCATGGAGTTTAGAGATTATTTCCCCTCATTGCTTTCTATTTCAAGAACAATGGACGTCGTTTTATCGTTCTATTTTCTTTGGTTGTAGATCGCATTACAAGAGTGTGTCTCCCTCTTGGCATAGGTACCTAACACGGTTCAACATATAGTAGATGAGAGTAAATCCAAATAAGCCATCAAAATTGATCATTGTAATTCATATGAATGGGGCATAAAATAATTGAAGTATCATTTATAAACTTCCTTGAGTTCGATTCATGGTTCCTCTACTCGTGGTTGAGTTATTGTGTTCTTCAAGGCTCTCGACAAGGTGTTATATATTAATACAAAAATAAGTATACCATAAGTTAGTAATTTATCAAATCATATAACAAATAAGTTTTATATCTCGAAGATACCTTTCCAATGGTATAAATAACGCGTAAAACAAACAATCGAGTCAAAAGTTATGGCCATTTTATGAAAGGTGGTTTTATTGTGTTCAGAGGAGTTAGTACTAACTCCTCCGACCTGGAATAAATGTACCATGAATTAGGAATTTCTGAAATCACATAACTAGAAAGTTGTAGAGCTCGGAAATACCTTTCCAACAGTCTAAATAAGTTGAAAACGAACACCCAAGTCAAAAGTTATGGTCAATTTACGAGAGACAATTCTCTTATGCTCAAAGGAGTCGATGGTAACTCCTCCAACCTACTTAGAGGAGTTGATGGAAACTCCTCTGACATGCTCGAAGAATTTCTTAACAACTTCCCCCAAACTTTCTCTTGCTTGGATACTTTCTTAACAACTTCCCCATACTTTCTCAGAGACTTTCTTAACAACTTCCCCGAACTTGCTCGGAGACTTTCTTAACAACTTCCCCAAACTTGCTCAAAGTCTTTGAAGGAAAATCATCCGAGGTGGAATAATTGTACCATGGATTAGTAATTTCTTAAATAACATAACTATAAAGTTTTAGGGATAGGAAATACCTTTCCAACGGTATAAATAAGTCGCAAAACGGACACCCGAGTCAAAAGTTATGGTCAATTTACGAGAGGCAGTTCTCTTCTGCTCGAAGGAGTTTGAACTAACTCCTCTGACCTGCTCGGAGGAGATGATGGTAACTCCTCCGAAATGCTCAGAGGAGATGATGGTAACTCCTCTGAAATGCTCGGAGGAGTTGATGGTAACTCCTCCGACCTACTCAAAGACTTTCTTAACAACTTCCCTGAACTTGCTCGAAGACTTTCTTAACAACTTCCCCGAACTTGCTCGAAGACTTTCTTAACAACTTCCCCGAACTTGCTCAGAGGCTTTGAAGGCAACTCCTCCGAGCAACTCATAAGAGTTGAAGGGAACTCCTCCGATCAAATCAGAAGAGTTGAAGGGAACTCCTTCGATCAACTCAGAAGAGTTGAAGGGAACTCCTCCTTCCGGGGAAAGCAAAATTGGAAAATTTTTAAGTGTCGAACTAGCAAGAGATAATGAGAGCTTGAGTTCAAAAGCCTGTAGCTTCCTCATACGATGCCCGATTGAGGTGTCATTTTTTGTAACACAGAGAGCATAAAGAAACATTTCTATCGGGATAATTGAACATGTTGTTCTATCATTTCAGTGGATCCATTTCTAGTGATGACCATGATTATCGAGGCTTTCCTAGCAGGAAATCCTAGATGATTGTTTTGACGCTTTAGGACCTCGGATTTCGATTACGTCAGTTACGTTGGAATTGTGATGGCCAAAATAATACAATTAGCCTGTTTCAGAGGTGAGAAATTCACTTTGACGGATGCCGAAAAATTGCGCCCAAAGGCATTTTTTAATGAAAGTTCAAGTCCTGCGTTTGTTGGTTCTTCATCCAAATTTAATTTCATCAGTTGTTGGGTCATCTGTGATGTAAATGCTCTTGATCCACCCATTAAGACTGAGATTATGCATTAATAGCACAAAGTTACAAATACGCCAAAACTGCCAACTGACGTCCAGTGCGCTTAACACTGTTTGGGAGATGAAAGGACCAAATTTATCCCAAAGTGCATTTCAGAACCAATACAAGACCTGTAGGTGTTATGATTAACCCATTTGATGCTAGGCGAGGCTTCCACGATGAAGATTTAGTTGTAACGTCAAGAAACACAAAACAAACAAGCTAGTACCATGTGCGCGAAGAAAGCCATCGGAAACACTAAAACTTGATTTATGATTGTGATATGAAGCCAATAAGTTGAGATAGGAAATTAATGACTGACTGTCTAGATAGGCATGGGGAGTTTAATCATTGGAAACTTAAGGAGATTGACTGATGAACTCAACAAGAAGGGATTCAAACTAGAAGGGGAATGAGATAAGCCTCAAGGCGAAAGTGGGCTACGTTGGCCTGATCAACATTGGTGAGAGGAAGAAGATTGTCCTCAGTTTGTTCGACGAGGATGAGGGGTCGACATCCTTTCATTGATGCATTTGTGACATGAGAGGGAAACTTGTCAACGGGTAGTGTGTCGGGAAGAAGAGGTGAACCTCATCAATAAGCAATGTAATGAAGCGACAGGGAGAGAGCGTCAATGTTATGTGATGCAACGACGTGAGGAGAAGTGAGTTATCTGGTGAAAGGCATGTGCAATATAATAATGTGACCAATATTGGTGAGACGACATTGATCATGCGAATTTCGTCGACGATGAAGATGTGAGTCAGTGAGGTTTGGCAGAAGCATGATAATGCGTTAGCCAAGTTCAAAGGGAGGTAGACGATGAACTGATGAGAAAACCAATGACGTGTCAATGCAAAGGTGGAAGAAGGATGCGCGTGTCAAAATGCTATGTATTAGCACACGAAGAGGGGACTCACTGAAGTGTGGATCGTTTGGTATAAGTCATCTGTGGAGTAACCGGAAGTGGTAAAGTGAGGTAGGGTGAGGAGAACTTGGGCGTAGCTATTTGCAAGAGAGATAGAGAGAGTGAGAGGGTTCCTATTGGAAGAATTAAAGGGGGGGGGGATTATTTGTATTGGATAGAGGCTAAGATAAGAAAATTGGGAGGTTGTTGTGAGGGCACAACACAACCCCATATGAATTTAATTGTCCTGGTGAAGGACTTGAGAAAGAATACTTCCAAATGGTTGGACTTAATAGAGTGATATATGAAGACATCCAGGAATGGTTCATGGACAATGGCTCATCTTGCGACATGATTTGGATGAGATCAGTATTCTTGAATTTCTTAAAGTCTGACACAGATTGCTATGTAGGATATGGAACTAACACAAGACAAGCAATAAGAGGGTATGGATATGTAAGATTCCAGCTCGAGTCGGGAGGATTTCTGGGAATAAAGCATATGTTTTATGTTTCATATTTGAAAGTAAACCTACTCTCAGTTGCGGCTTTTGAAGATGAAGGCCATGCAGTTGCATTCATTAATGGTCAGGTACTTGTGTACTTAAGGGAAGCTTCTCAAGACACAACAATAGTGCTTGGTGTTCACAAGGAGAGGTTATACAGGTTACTGGGAAGACCTATAATATAGTCTAATGGTTTCTTGGATTCAACATCAAATTTTGCATCAGATTCAATGTCAGATTCAACATCAACGTCAGAGGCATTGTCAGAGATAGGAAGTTGTGAGATTCCTTCCAGTACTAAGGGGAGGATGAGTCCATGAGTAAACCATCCATCATAAGATATTTCATTGTAAATATGCATATGTAGATATATCCTAGGTCCATTTCTAATGTTGTATTAGAAGGATTGTAAGCCACTCATTGTAGATTATAAGAGTGAAATAAATTATGTAAAATTTCTATACGACCACTTTATATGTTGATAAGAGTGAGAAGAATTTTGTAAGAGAATTTATATATAGCCACCTTATATGTTGTTAAGAGTGAGAGGAATCTTGTCAAGGATTTCTATATAACCGCTTTGTTGTAGGAGTGAGAGGGATCTTATAAAGATTTCTAAACCTTTTGACAACAGTATAGGCATTTGTATTGTTTTGTTATCAGCTAAAGGACTACATATGGATCAAATTTTCTAAGTTGACATTCTTATTCTGAAGTACCAAAGGTGAAGGAACAAAAGGATGCAGGTAGTTGGAGCTTGTAGATCGAAAGTGGGAAGAGCATCGAAGCTATGTAAATCTTCTTAGAACTGGTAAAGGAGAAATAATATTCTTTGTAAAAAGATAAGAGGTATATACTTGTAAATATCCATGCTATAAGCATCTCCAAAATACTATGTCATGTTCATGTAGATGTATACCTTGAGCATAAGCAATTCATACATTACAGATAGAATTGTTTTCAAGGCAGGAGAAAACAAATGAATAGGGAATTCATTTAGAGACTTCTACAGATACATCAACAATACAAGAACATAGAGTCCACAAGGGCAAGGCATAGATCAACATTCAACTTGGTTTCATATTGGTTGAGATAGACTGTCTTCAACGGAGAAGGAGATGGGAGTGGATGTTGAGTACATGATTCGGATTCAGATATTGCAGATATTCAATGAGCATAATTTTATTATGAAGGAATCTGTGAGCCAGAGCCAAAGCTATATTCTATTAGCGACAATGCTAGAGGCCAGAGTTAGAGCCATGTTCCAGAGAAGCAAACATAAGTACATTGTTATAATATCTAAGATCTGAGATCCAAGATAAATATTGAGTCCTAGAATATTCAGCAAGGTGGAAGAGTGAATAAGCTTCACTATCACTAAGTTATTGGATAAGAGAATTACAGTAAGATGGAAGAGAGAATAAGAGTTATCATCACTAAGTTGTTGAAATATTCATACTTTTGGAGGACAAAAATTTCTTCAATGGGAAGGTGTCATCCAGGAGGATCTAAGAACGCTTACAGAGGTCTAGGAGGATCTAGAACGCTCACAAAGGGCTATGAGGATCCATAAAATCTCAAAATTGTATTGTCTCAAATGCTCCAAAAAAAACTACATCATTGCGTAGAGCTTGACGATAGCTTTCCAACGACATAAAAATTGCCTCAAACAGAGTTCGTACTCAAAAGTTATGGATGGTCAAAGTTCAAGTCAAAATAAGGCAAAAAGTCAAAATTCAAAGGGACATGTGTTCTCTACATACAACAGGATTACGCCAGCATGATGAAGAGTGACGTCAATAGGGTGAAATGGAAGCACAAGAGCATGCCACATGTCACTCGAAAATGGACTTTTTAGAGGTCCATTTGGACCAATACAATTCTGACATGTGTCATCCGTACGGAAGACGTAGCATGCAGACAACTGGACTAATGGATGAATGAAATGTGGCAGTTTATACGTACAAGTGGCAAACAAGTCATCATCGACGTGGTAGGGGTTGTACAGTCGATCAGTGACATGATGCCACGTGGGCCAATTAAATGGTGCCATGTGGCACCTTCCAGAAGACCATGAAGGCCTATGGATCGAAAATGTGTTGGACTGGACGAGTATTGAATCCGTAACCTCCAATTCTATGCTCCAACGAACTAACTGGTTGTGCTAGCCATATGACCGAATATTCTAATGGAAAGTTTTATATTTAAAATCATATTCAAAGTAATATATAATAAATAAAGGTTTCTGGGAATCAAACCCATGACCTCACATAGAATCCACAATGTATCCCAAAATTCTAACACATAGAGTGCTAACTAATGCGCCACTGATGGTGATCCAGGTGGATATTGGTGGCCACCCACCTATTCCAACTGGCTCCTCATGTCCGTTTTTTATTCAACACGTCTTTTTGTAATGCTTTATAATTGTGAGTTCTACACTTATGGGGTTGTCTGAAGCCTCACACATTCTCAAGGTGGATACGGGTGGCCTCTCTCCCAATCCATCTGGATTATTTTGTATGTTTTCATGTCGACACATCTTGTTGTACTTCCACGATTGTTTTGGGGCCCTAAACGTTGTTTTTTTTACTTT
Source organism: Picea engelmannii (assembly GCA_009831015.1). NCBI lineage: Eukaryota > Viridiplantae > Streptophyta > Pinopsida > Pinales > Pinaceae > Picea > Picea engelmannii. The sequence goes on from ML826230.1 coordinate 42,747, forward strand.
CCACAGTTAGTCTATACACAAAGTCAAAGTCTGACGGTGGAATGTGTAGATCTATGAAAGACCTTTCCAATGGGCTATCACGCGCCTAAAACGGAGGTCGTATGCAAAATTTGAAACATGGTTGATGGGCATGAGGAAATATTTCCAACTACAAAACTATTCTTCTCATGTAGAGGGAAGAATTGCCATTTAGCAACTTAAAGGAAAGGCCTCCATATTGTGGGATCAGCTTGTGCAAGTACATCACGTCAAAGAGAAGAATGTTACATGGAGGGAATTCAAGAGACATTTTGAAAATAAGTACTTAACTAAGAGGTATCATGACAAGAAATTGAAACAGTTCTTCGAACTCAAGCTATGAAGTATGTCCATTGATGAGTATGAAAGAAGATTCTTGGAGTTGCTGAAATATGTTCCCTTCATCAAGGATGAGAAAGTTAAGATTCAAAGGTATCTGAGTGGGCTTCCATCTTCCATCAATGACAAGATCCAGTATGATGACCCAAAAACTATGGAAGAAACTATAAGGAGAGAAAAATGCTCATATGATCAGCAAAAAGAAAAGCCTACTTTCCAAAAAGCTTGGGAAGACAAGAAGAAGTTTAAGAGGGAGCAGAGGCAAAAGGGAAACAAACCACCATTTTTCAGGAATAACCCTCAAGGATAGCCAGGGTTTAGAGAGCCCAGGAAGGCTGAAGTAGGTGGGCAAATTCCAAGACAACCACTTATGGAATGTTGGGGTTGTAAAGGAAATCATAGGTACATAAATTTCCCCCACATAAATGACAAAGTGAGAGTTGTCCACAATGTTCAATGGGAAGAAACAGTGGAGGACATGGGAAAAAGTATACAAAGGATCTACGCAGCCCTAGACAACAAGCAAGCATAATATTAGTCACATATGATTGAAGTGGAAGGTATGATCAACAACCAAACCATTACTATTTTAATTGATTCAGGAGCTAGTCATAGTTATATAGATCCTAGAATGGTGGAAAGTTTGCATTTGCCAAGAAGCAAGCATGGAAAATCTTGGTTAGTGCAGTTGGCTACAAGAGCCAAGAGAAAGGTTGTTGAGTTGGTTAAGTTATGTCCAGTGGACATGAATGGACTGAGCACAAGGGATGAATTGAACATCTTACCTTTAGGTTCCTATGATTGTCTAATTGGGATGGATTGGTTGGACCAACACCATGCCATCTTAGACTATCGTAACAAGGCATTCACTTGCCTAGATGAGGAAGGAAACCCAAGGAAAGTGCAGGGAATCCCAAGGGTAGTTACTGTCAGAGAAATCTCAACAATGCAGCTGAAGAAGTGTTATAGGAAGGGCTGCCAAATATTTGCAGCTCATATGGAGGAAGCACCTAAGGATAAGGTGTCAAATATTGAAAACCATGCAGTATTAAAAGAGTTTGAAGATGTATTCCAGGAGGTACTTGGACTACCCCGAAGAGAGATATTGATTTCTCTATAAACTTGATGCCCGAAGCAGCTCCAGTGTCAAAAACTCCTTATAGACTGAGTACACCAGAGCTGAAAGAACTGCAATTGCAGCTTGAAGAACTTCTGAAGAAGGGGTATATACGCCCAAGTGTGTCACCTTAGGGTGCCCCAGTCCTATTTGTAAAGAAGAAAGATAGGACATTGTGATTGTGCATCGATTTCAAACAGTTGAATAGAGTGACTATTAAGAACAAGTATCCTTTGCTAAGGATCGATGATCTCTTTGATCAGTTGAAGGATGCCAAGATATTTTAAAAAATAGATTTTAGGTCAGGGTACCACCAGGTAAGGATAAAGGATGAAGACATCATCAAGACCGCCTTCAGAACAAGGTATGGTCATTATGAATTCATAGTGGTGCCATTTGGGTTATCAAATGCACCCGTTGTTTTCATGTGCCTAATGAATGGTGTATTTAGAGAATATCTAGACAAGTTTTTCATAGTCTTTTTGGATGACATCCTAGTGTATTCCAAGTTGGAGGAAGAGCACGAACATCGTTTGAGGATGGTGTTTCACGTGCTAAGGGAGCACCAACTATATGCCAAATTGAGCAAGTGCTCATTTGATCAAAAGCAGATCCATTATTTGGGACATATCATTCCAAAGGATGTGATAGCCATGGATCCTGAGAAGATAGAAGCCATCAAAGAATGGTCAGCGCTGAAGAATGTGTCAGAAATCAGATCCTTTATGGGTCTAGTTGGATATTACAGAAGATTCATTGTAGGGTTCTCAAGGATAGCTCACCCCATCACTTCCTTGCAAAGGAAGGAAAAGGAATTTCAATGGATAGAAGAATGTGAGAGAATCTTCCAACAATTGAAGCAGTTGTTAACCAGTGCTCCAATCCTAAGGATTGCAGATCCGAATGAAGATTTTATAGTGTGTACAGATGCATGCAAAGAAGGACTGGGAGGAGTCCTAAGTCATAATGGGTTTGTGGTATGTTATGAATCCAGAAAGCCGAAGGATCATGAAAATAACTATGTAACTCATGATTTGGAGTTGGCAGCCATAGTGCACGCCTTGAAGAAATGGAGGCACTACCTCATGGGAAGGAGGTTTGAACTGAGGATAGACCATAACGGTCTGAAGTATTTATTTGATCAACCAATCTTGAATGCTAGGCAGAGTAGATGGTTGGAATTCCTTGGTGAATATGACTTTGATATCAAGCATATCAAAGGAAAGGAGAACAAATTGGCTGATGCACTCAGCAGAAGAGTGCATGAACTACATGCTAGGACCATTAGCATGTATCAAATTGATATTAAAGGCATAATTCAGAAGCTGCAAATGTGGATTTTCAATACATGGAATTGGTGGCAAGCCTACAACAAGGTAAGATGCTACAGAAAGTGGAAGATTATAAATTGGACGCTGATGGAACACTCTTGGACAAAAACAAAATTTATGTACCTAATTCCCAGGAGTTGAGAATTATGATTTTTAAAGAAATGCATAAGGTGCCTTATGCTGGGAACCCTGGATATAAAAAAATAGTGGCGGTAGTAAAGAGCCATTACTTTGGCCAGGCATGAAGAAGGATATTGCATAGTACATAGCTAAATGCTTGGAATGTCAAAGGGTCAAGGCTGGGCATAGGCACCTACCTGGGTTGCTACAACCATTGCCCATTCCTGAGTGGAAGTGGGAAGTGGTGACGATGGATTTCATCACAGGATTGCCTAGAACCGACAAGCAACATGATTCCATCATGGTGGGGGTGGATAAGCTTACGAAAGTTGCCCATTTTATTCCATTGAAAACTACTCACAAGAAAAGTAATGTTGTTGATATCTATATGAAGGAAGTAGCACGATTGCACGGTATTACCAAGACAATTGTGTCTGATAGAGACCCAAAATTCACCTCAAAGTTTTGGAAAGGGTTATTCAAAGGGTTCAGAATGAATATGAACTTCAGCACAACCTATCATCCCGAGTCTGATGGTAAAACAAAAATGGTGAACCAAGTGATAGAGGACATGCTAAGGATGTATGTGATGGACAAATCATCTAAATGGGAAGACTACCTACACTTGGTAGAATTTGCCTACAAAAATGGGTACCAAGCATCACTAAAGATGAGTCTGTTTGAAGCACTTTATGGCAGGAAGTGCAACACCCCAATAAGATGGGATAACCCAACTGATAGGGTAGTGGTTGGGCAAGAGTTGCTCAAGGAAATGGAAGAGAAAATGTTGAAGATTAAGAAGAATTTGAAGGCTGCCCAAGACATGCAGAAAAGTTATGTTGATAAGAACAGAACCCACAAGGAGTTTATAGTGGGTGATCGCGTTTTCTTGAAAGTGAAAGCCAACAAAAGTTCCCTGAAGCTGGGAAACTGTTCCAGGTTGGCAGGCAGATATTGTGGGCCATTTGAAATCCTAGAAAGGATTGGACCAGTTGCATATATGCTTGCATTTCCTACATCCATGACTGTACATAATGTGTTTCATGTTTCATTGCTTAAGAAATATATACCTGATGCTAATCATGTTATTGATTGGAATGTGATTCAGGTGGAGTAAGAAGACATCTTGTAGGTGCATCCGGTGCATATATTGGACCAGAAAAGCATGCAGCTTCAGAATCGAGCCATAGGGCTTGTAAAATTCTAGTGGACCTGGTACGGTCCTGAGGACGCAACATGGGAGCATGAAGATGCTATGCGGGCAGAGTACCCACATCTTTTTGAAGATTTTGGAAATCTTATTGTTGTTGTGTAAATAAGTCGCACTGTGGACAATGCAAAAATAAGGGGAGGGGATTGTAACACCCCAAGGTCAAGCCCTTGCTGAATTGTACTTATTTTTGTAGGTTGGTGAGTTGAGTGGTTATAACCTGAGAGACTTATGTTTTTATTAGGCTGGTGAGCCAGATGCTAAGGCCAATGAGCCTGATTTTTGTATATGTAAGTACTCGCATCATTAATAAAATTACACTGTTGTATGTAGACCGACCACGAAGAAGAGTTATGGGGGACTAAGCTCCACTAGGTAGGTAAGGCAGGGGGGCTAAGTGTCTAAGCCTAGGGGCTAAGCTAGTAGGGCTTACCTATAAGGGAATAATATTTTATTATTATTTCCCAATGGCTATGGTTGACATAAGCCGTGTTGTCCTAAGTTTCTGGGAAAAAGGGGAACGAGTGATATGTGGAACTCATGCAGCTTCAGAAATACAAGTGTTAACCTGGGCGCATGCAGTTTATAGCTGGGAAAGCCAACTCGTTGGGGGTTCACTTTCGACTGGGGCGTTGCTTCCCATCCTTGTGTCTGGACCAGTTTTGGAGTTTTCTTCACGACCCTTACGTTTCTTTGGAAGTCTATCACCTTCCCAATTGACAAAGGATTCACACATTGAACCAGTTCTCCATCATCATCGCCTTTGTGTCTAGTATGCCCTTTGGAATCCTGCAGTCGTACTTGAGTTATCCCGTGTGTCTCCTGAGAATCCCGACGCAATTGTACTCACCTGAGACATATTGTGTCTTACCGTTTGGTTGTTGCCATTTTCGGTGTCCATACCTGTTTTTTGTTGCTGTCATCACCCATGTGTAGCTGAATGTTGTTGATTGTTGCTTAGGAGATGAATTGAAGAAGCAGGTTGCCAGGCCTTTGAGAAACTCTCCTAGGTGAGAGAGTTTGCTGGGAAGTGAGTTCTCCTGGAAGGAAGTCCCGTAGCAACTACAACACTCTGAGACTTCTGGTCCAACCTTTTGCTGAAGCCCAAGGTAAGGGAGGTGTAGTAGCCGATGGACTTGTATTAGTGATGGTGTACCCTCATGGGGTGGAGCAGGTGTGTGGGGAATGAGGGTCTGTGGGTTGTGGGCATAAGTGGCTCCTGAGATAAAAGATCCTTCATGTTGTTTTGTGTAACTTCCTTGTTGTCCTTGCCAAGCCTAGAATTCCCTTGCCCGATGGAGTTTAGTCCCAGCTCGGGGGTGACCCACTACTGAGCGTGATGAGTAGCATGGTCTAAGGATGGGAGGTTTGCATGGAGTTAGTGGTCATCTATTAAAAGATAAGTACCAATTATGTGTTTTCTCTATGTTGTGTATTTGTATTTGCATTTTAATTAATGAGTAATGCATGTATATATATATATATATATATATATATATGTTGCATGTATGGGTTAAATGTTGCTTCCGCATGAACATGTGTATGAGTAGAGTATTGACATATGTTTAATTGCATTATACATATATATATTTATAAGTGTGAATACCCGATGTTATCTCTATCTTCTAGTTAAGTTTTATATGTGATTATTTTCGCAAAGATTACTTGGTGGCATGGCTTGGCCTATTGTTTAAGGTCGAAAAAATAAGGAGAAAGGGTATTAGAGTAGTAAAGGCGAAGTTAAGGTTGTTTGGGTAGCGTTACCCAATAGGGGTTGGTGGCTGGGGACGTTAAAAGTACTACCTTTTTGGAAGCTACGAGGACCAGTACACCAGATGGACCACCCTATGTCAAGAAAGGGACCAGACAATACCAGACTTCACCAATATTTTCCATACCCTACACACTAAATTGGGTATCAAAGATTATGAGTGTCATTTGGTGCTCAAATACCGCGACTGTTTGCATAGAAACATTCAAACAAAAATGGAGTTCCTAGACATCGCCTCATTGGGCACATCTTATAGATACGCTGTCAAGATTGAGTAGAAATTTAAGCAGAAACGGTGAGAGTTTGGATTTGCAAACCCCTCACAGTTGAAGCAGGGAAAAGGAAATCCCAACCCACACAACAAGGGACCAAGTCGAGATGGCTGCCCTCAGGACAATCCATCCAAGCCACAACACAAGAAGGGCAATGAGAAGAGGATGAAGGACACAGGGAAATGGTGTGAGTACCATAAAATTCCTTGGCATAACACCGAAAAATGTCACTCCAACCACTCCCTTGTGGCCGAGCTGAAGGCTTCTGAGCCAGAGGCCGATTTTGGTTTCAAGTCAAATCTTGAAGGAGGGAAGCAGATTATCGATGCTGAACCTAGTGCCACGGTCAGGACCACCAAAGTTCGGCCAAGCGAACCAGAAGAACCAGAGGAAGGGGAATGCCTCTTTCACTCACAGATGTGGGTCAAGGGGGCTTCGATTCATTTCATTGTCGACATCGGTAGTCTGAAGAACTTGATTTCAGCAAAGGTCGTCAAGCGGTTGAACCTACCAATGACACTGCACGCACAACCCTACACCATCGCCTGACTTTGTCAAGGAAGATATCTTCATGTCAACCAATAGTGTCATTTTCCCTATGACATCAAGCCTTTCAAAGATGAGGTACTCTGTGATATTTCCCCTCTTGAAGTTTGTGATGTTTTTTTAGGACAACCATATTTGTGGAAGCGTCATGTTGTGTATGAGTCTAGACCCCGCAGTGTTATTATTACTTAGGGTAGACAATTGTATAGGATTCGAGAGGTGGCATCGCCTACTGCTATTTCTTTAATCTCTACTAAGCAATGCAGTAAGGTCATTTCACAGTCTGAGAAGTTCCTCTTCTTTGTGATATGTAAGAAGAAGTTTGTCGCCACATATGTGGCCTCTACACAACACTTCTCCTTGCAGCAGAAGCAAGTGGACGGGATCGTGGAAGAATACAAAGACATCTTCACCTCACCTACAGGGGTACTGACACACTGCCAAGTCAAGCATCCAATTGATCTGACCCCCGATGCACCTCTACCTAATGGACCAGTCTATCGATGCTCATTGATGGAGAATGATGAAATCAAGCGTCAAATCTAAGAGATTCTTTAAAAGGGGCACATCAGACCCAACTCCTCCCCTTGCGGAAGCCCGATTGTACTAGTGCAGAAGAAGGATGAGACTTGGCAACTTTGCATTGATTACATAGCCTTAAACAAAATCACAGTGAGGAACTACTACCCCACTCCCAGGTTTGATGAACTTCTTGACCAACTCAATGGGGCAAAGTTCTTTCGTAAGATTGACCTGAAGTCTGGCTAACACCAGGTTCCCATTGAACCAACTAATGTCTGGAAGACAACCTTCAAGTCTAAAGAAGGTCTCTACGAATGGCTAGTCATGCCCTTTGGCTTAACAAATGCACCAACCACTTTCATGAGGTTGATGGACGATGTATTGAGACCCTTCACCAACTCCTTTGTGGTAATATATTTGGATGACATCCTCATCTTCAACAGAATGTGGGAGGAGCACATGCATCATATTCAATAGGTTTTGAGCACTCTGCGACCACACAAGCTCTATGCCAACTTGGAAAAATGCTCTTTTGGCATGAACATGGTCAAATACCTAAGCTACATTGTTGATTAGCATGGGGTACATGTTGATCCAACTAAGATCCAAGTTATCCATGACTGGCTAGCCCTGACCACACTGACCGAGCTTCAAAGCTTCTTGGGACTCGCCAATTTCTACCGACGGTTCGTGTTGGGATTCTCCGATATTGCATGGGCCCTCAACTAGGTGATCAAGGGCAGTTGTAGGGCTAAGTTCGTGTGGGGGAAGGAGAAACAATGAACATTTGATGATCTGAAACATCGTTTGTGCTTAGCTACAGTACTCTCCTTGCTCGATTTGCAACAACCATTCGAGATTGAGACTGATGCATCTGACTATGCTGTGGGCGTAGTTCTCACTCGGCACGAGCATCGGTGGAATACCTTAGTGAGGCACTCTTCGATACTATTTGGAAATACCCCACCTATGACAAGGAGATGTATTCCATTGTACAAGCTTGTCGTCAATGGAAACATTACATTCTGGGGAAAGAGACGATCATAAACACTGATCACAAGCCTCTGCAGTTCATACAGACATAGGGGAAATTGCAGAACGACCGCCATCAGAAGTGTTCCACCTACCTGTAACAATTCCATCTAAATATTAAGTATAAGACATATATCTCCAATCGTCTCATTAACTGCCTCAGTCGGCCTCATGTGGCTGCACTCACCACTGTGCTCCATTCATGTGGACATGAAACATCAGAGTGGCCCCAAATTTATCAACAAGATTCGGACTTCGCCACCACATATCAACTCTTGGGTACAGGCGCCATTGTCACTGATTTTTACATTCAGGATGAACTCTTATGCCACCTTGGCCATCTTTGTGTTCCTACAAGCGAGCGTGCAAAGCTGATTTTGGAAGCCCACTACAGTCGGGTCGTAGGACATTTTGGCGTAGAGAAAACTATGGCCGTTCTTCAGAAACTTTTTTATTGGCTAAAACTTCGACATGACTTCAGCAAGTATATAAGATCTTGCACTGCCTACGCCATTGCCAAGCCAACCATCAAGAAGCAAAACCTATACACCCCTCTTCCTATTCCCGAGAAGCTATGGGAATCCATCTCCATGGATTACATGTCTGGTTTGTCGTCCACCAAGCAAGAAAATGACTGCGTGTTTATGGTCGTCGATCAGTTTTCGAAGATGGCCATCCTCACAGCCTATAAGAAGAATGTCACAGTGAGAGATACTACCAATCTCTTTTTCAAACGAGTTTGGGTCCACTTTAGGATACAATAGACCATCATCTCTGACCAAGACAACAAGTTCCTCAACACCTTTTGGTCGAGTATCTGGTCTTTGTTGGACACCAAGCTCACAAAATCCACTGCTTTCCACCCCCAAACTGATGGCCAAACTGAGGTCGTTAATCGGATGATTGTGCACATCTTGTGCATGTACAATTATAAGCATCCCCGTACATGAGATGAGAGTCTCCCATATGTCCAACACAGTTACAACAGGGCTCTCCATAATTCCACCGGCCATAGCCCATTTCAGGTGGGTTTGGGATTCCAACCCTTAGGACCCATTGATGTTGCACTTCCTCTTGCCACCACATAGAAAAAATATTCCCCTGATTAGTCTGCGATCGACAAAGCCACTAGATTCATTGAGCAGATTCAACACATCCGCCAACAGGTCCAAGAGATTTTGCATAAATCCAATTCTAAGTACAAGAATCGCCATGATCAACACAGAGTACCACACCAGTTTTAGGTTGGTGATAAAGTCTGGTTACATTTGCAGAAGGAGCATCTCATCGAGCCCCATCAAAGCTGTGCCCACTTCATTATGGGCCTTACACTATCACCAAGGTTGTGGGTAGCAATGGTTTTGAGCTCAACACTCCACCCATCCTTGGTCTGCATCCAATATTCAATGTGGATCTCCTTCGAGCATATTTTCCACTGTTATTGGACACCTTTGAGATCGCTGAAAAACTGACACCAACAAAGCTCAACCCTGACTGCATGGAACAAGCATCCACCGATCAAATAGTGGACACACAGGTCAAGGGCACTCACCAACAACGGATCCAACTTTATTGGGTTGTCAAGGCAGGGCAAGTCCTACACCAAGAAAAGTGGCTCACTCGGGGCCAAATCTAGCGGAAGTTTCCTCACCTGATGGGTGAACTCAACTCAATAGAGACCATTGCTTCCTAAGGGGGGAGGATTGATCCAGGTGGATATTGGTGGCCACCCACCTATTCCAACTGGCTCCTCATGTACGTTTTTTATTCAACACGTCTTTCTATAATGCTTTATAATTGTGAGTTCTACACTTCTGGGGTTCTCTGAATCCTCACACATTCTCTAGGTGGATATAGGTGGCCTCTTGCCTAATCCAACTGGCTTATTTTGTATGTTTTCATGTCAACACATCTTGTTGTACTTCCATGGCTGTTTTGGGGCTCTAAACGTTGTTTTTTTGACTTGCCACAATCAGACTAAAGTTAGAGTCAGATTCTGAGGGCAAAATGCGTAGATCTCTGAAAGACCTTTCCAACGGGCTATCACGCGCCTAAAATAGAGGTTGTATGCAAAAATTACGACCCTAGGAAGTTGAGGCACCAAATTCCACCAACTTACCCATAGGGCCCACACGACTTTTGGCATTTCACCTTCTAGGGTTAGGTTTCTGGATGTCTATGGTTTTGACATTCATGAGTAATATGAAAAGGGCCTCTGGAGCCTCATTGTAATCCATTCTGCTCAGACGGATGCACGTAGTAGCCACATCTCTTCTCAGAGATAGCTACCACCATTCGAGGAAGTTTTAGTTCTGCAGTTTTACAGTTTCAACCTATTTCATTATTTAATAGAAGATATTGTTCACTGGATATTTGTGGTATTCTTCCTATCTCCGTGTTTATTGTATTCAGTCTGCAAATCAGTTCATTCCTCTCCTAAATCCGGATCACATGGTCCTTGTTATAACTAATACATTAAACTATATTTATTATGATGTCAACGTCAGCATATAATGCGAGGTACGGTTGGGATTCAATTCAGACCTAAGGCCAATATATGGGCACAGATCCCAATGTTTGATACACATCCCATTGTTGGTGCATATCCCAATGCAGGCATGGATCTTGAGGCCAAGTACGGTACAAATTGCATATATTTGTGTTAAAAGAGAGAAGCCTAATGCAGTGTGTCTCGATATGCGTGCCATGAGGTATATTGACTGCACATAGGCAACTTTACACTCATTTTTCTCGTTTTTCCAAGAGGAGTTCAATGGTGATGTTGTTTTTGTACTAAGAGGTAATTTGTAAAAGTCTTAGTCGAGATTGCCATTAATGAGCACCATAGTGCATCGTTTGGCATGTAAAGAGGGTGAAATTGAGCCAGTTCAACATATGGTCGACTTTATACTCAATTTTTTTTAGAATTTCGCAAGGAATTCAATGGTAAAATCTATTTCCAAGTTTGAGCACAGAAATTAAAGAGAGTACATAAAATTGGCTTTTTGTAAGTCCATGTTGTAATGTAATTTGACATTTTGGGATTATGAAAAGCAGTCTCGCTATCTAAAAGGGACTTGAAGATGAAGTAATATATGTCATCAATATATTTAATTAGAGTTATTTTATTTTTTGTTGTGTCATCTCATGAATCTTCAAATTAATCATCAATTTATGAGAACTTCGATAAGGAGCACGTCGTCATTTTTCTGCAAATCACCTCGATACGATCAAGAATTAATTTTGAATCAGGTTAGATGCGAATATGTATATTTTAAAGGAATAAGTGGTATCTAAGGATTTTTTGGATCATATCGTTACCTAGATCAACTCATGTTGGCGACACTCAAAACCTTATGAACTCAAGCTTGGATCAAAGGGGTTTTTTACGACCATTTTTCAGGATCAAGGAGATAAAGAAAGAGTCTTAAAAAATGGACCTTACTTCTTCCATCTGGCAGGGTTAAACCTATGTTATTGTACTAAGAAATTTAATCTTGACAAGGAAGACTTTTCCTATGCAATAGTATGGGTACGACTCTATTCGCTCCCGTGGGAATATTGGGATGAGGAGATCTTATCAAGAATTGACAAGATGCAGGGTATGTATGTTAAATCCTCATAAGTCACTAAACATGGGCGCTATACTACTTATGCCCGTATATGCATTTACATGAATATTTCAGTTCATATCCTTGAATCCATGTATCTTAGCTACAAAGACTCAGATTGGCTGTAAAACCTAGATTATGAGTTCATTCCCTTCCATTGTAGATGTTGCCATGAGCATGGAAATCTCTATGGCGGTTGTCATTTTCTCCACCCCCCTAAAGCATCGAAACCAAAACCCAAAACAGATGAGCAAGGTTTTACCAAAATAGTCAATACACATAGATATGGACAAAAGCCCACCCCCTCTATCCCCTCAAAATATCCTGAAACCAAAAACAATTTTGAGATCCTCGACTCGATCCCCTAAGAACCCCCCATGATTCTTAGCTAGATCCATCCTTCTGGAATCCCAAGCACTGTGAACCTCTTGATCCTACCCCCAACCCTGAAGACCTCAAGAAGCACAAAACTACAACTTCCCCCTCTCACATGCCTCCTCTCAAAGATGTTCCCATGATTCCTAAAGGAGATGATGGAACAAACCCTGAACCCGATGATATGGATATTGAAGGCATATATCTGTAGGGTATTGTCGATGCAACTCGAAGGAAAGAAATGAAGTCAATCCCACTAGAACACATCCAACATGTTCATAAATCCCTCCACAAAGACACAAGAGAAACATTGGGATCTCATCCTGCACCTGGATCCAACCTTGCTCTTGGCATTCAAACCAGCAAGTTAAAGCCCAAAAAGACCCCTAAGGAATACAAGTGCAAAGGAAGAAAATTAAATCTACAAATTTTACAGGAAATGGGAGACATCTTAGTTAACTCAGGACAAAATGCGTTGATCATGGATTCGTATCAACCCTCCCCCTCTCCAAGTTTGTAATGGAAATTGTCTCTTGGAATATTTTGAGGCATCAATGATAAGAACAAACAAATGCTCTTATGAAATAAGGTAAATATTGGGTCTCAAGATTTTTTTTTGCTACAAGAAACAAAATGCACTTTCCATGTCTTCACCGACATTCTCTCCAAAATATGCAAAATGATGTTTCTATTGCGTCAGATTCAATAGGAATGGTTGGATGTCTGGAAATCCTCTTGAACGCCACGACAATTTACTTGGATAATTGTTTTGCTACAAAAATAAGTCTCACTGCCAGATTCAGACCAATTGGCTCTAAAACAACTGCCTTCATCACCAATGTTTATGGGCCACAGCAACTCAATGAAAAGTATGAGTTTTCATAAACTCTTTAGTGTATTAAAGAACTCAACGAGCATTATTTTTGGATATTGGGAGGCGATTTCAACTTCATTTCCACCATGGGGGGAGGGAGCAATCAAAAGCTCATTTTTGATAGTGTCACATTCAATAACTTCATCCAAAGCCATACACTAGTTGATATAAAAACAATCAATGGTCTCTGTTGTTCCTGAGATTTATTCTAGGCTCACATAATAATGTCAAGCATCCAAAATTTAAGAGAATTGTTTTAGTAATGATTTTCTACCTTCAGTTTTAAGATGAAACTTCAAATGAATTTTAATGATTGGAAAACACAAAGGCAATATCTCTTTCTTTGAATCTTTTATAAATATTGATCATATGAAAAGTAGAATTGATTAATGAAAACTGCCAAAAGAAAGTAAGGTATCGAATACAAATAAATATTACCTTATCCACAATAGAAGAGTTATGAAGAAGGAGTCCTTGATAGATGATTTAAAATGAGGAAACTTATATAGATACATGTCTTGTTTTACTCACAGTAATAATAGAGGAAAAATTGTAACTGACCAAATATCCAATATATGAACCACAATAGATGTGTTACTAAATTGTAGTCTTTCAATCTTCAAGAACCATGGAGTGAAGAAAATAAGATTATGAAATGGTGATACATTGAAACCACATAACTCAAGGAAATGAGACGTAGAATCTTTGTCTTCTCTTTCTATTTGATATTTCAGAAAATTGTCTTTTACATTCGGCCATAAGAAGCCTGGAATAGATCTTTGATTTGTTTATTTATACAAAAATGTCTTAACCAAAAATAGTTAGACATTCCACATTCTTTATTCTCAAAATAGAATACAATTAAAACTAAAAGATACAATGAAGATATTTTTGGATCTGCCGAAATTTCTTTTGCTCGTTGACACTTCACTTGCCCTCTATTTGCTTGTGGATGTACTTGGTTTTTTTATGATCCTTGAATTGTGCATGTAGTTCTGTTAATGCAACAACGAACTTGGAAGGTTCGACATTTGCATTTGGGTTTGATTCCTCAGTCAATGAATCTTGCTTCTTTACTGCTTTGCGTGGCGCCACGACTTTTCAAAAGTTGATGTTAACCCTCCCGTGAGAAGTAAAACTCGTGAGCTCAAAATGTTGAATGCGACAATTTCAGATGCTAATGGCAAAATACTTTGAAGTTTGAAATGCCTTTATTTACAGAAATATTAATGTCTAGATATCCTCACATTAATCTATTGACAGAGTAATCATTTGTTAAATTTATTACCTGGTGGTCGCAACACTTTTCCAAATATTTTACCCTAGCCGGCTGGATATATTATTAATGATTAAGATAAAGTACTTTGACATTTCGACATTCAAGAGTTTTGAATTCAAAATAATGGATATCTCCCGAAGGTCGAATTCACGAAACAATAAATCAACCCTTAATTATTTTTTCGTTTAATTTATCATGGTTTAAGGTCACTTTTTAATTTTAAGTACTTCATGAGATTGTATGTGCGGTGAGTACTTCAATAGTTTGACATTCGAGAGTTTTAAATGGAAAATAATAGATATCTCCCGAAGGCCGAATTCACAGAGTGATTACTTATCGTTAATCACAACTACTTAAACCTGTTTAGTTCATTAATCTTTAGTGTTTCATTTATCATGATCATTTGGGTGCTTCGAGACTTCAACGGTTCGACACTTCGACGCTCCAATGCTCCTTTGAATATGTTCTTGATTTATCTCCTGAAGGACAATCTTCCAGAGTGATGTGGCAGTGATGAAGTCACTTTTGATAACGTGTCATAAAAAGTGAGTGACACATGTCACCTAAAATTGTGCGAATGATGTGACTAAAGTGCCCAAAATGAGTGCCACGTGTCAACACAAATAAAGATTGACAAGTGGCCTATGAATCATCGATATATCTATTTTAAAACACTTTTGCGGGAACATCTCTTCGGGACTCCGAAGCTTCGCAACTTCGAGGTTTTTAGATCTTTAAATACCTTGAGTTTGAAACTCCCGAATCACGAAGTCTTGAAGTGACTTTGTAGTTTTCTTTTGTTTAAACCTCACACAACTTTAGAACTCCGGATTTGCGAGAACCATCGATCCGGATGACTAAATTTTTTTAATGGATAGTAATGGATGCACTCTGTCAAGATATAACAATCATATCTTTTATTAAAAAAAGAACGACATTCCTAAGTTTTTCATAATTTATTTTTTAAAGATAAAAAAAAGAACTTCAAAGTTTAATTTTTATTTGAAATTTTCTGAAGTGTTCTAACATAGGCTCCATTTCGGGATTGTGGCTCCCTGTGAGGCACGAAAGAATAGTAGACCATGTGCCTTTATTGGGTAAATGGATTCATTATTGCTTCTTTTATTGATTTAAATGTTTTCTTGTTTTATTTGAAATTTAATCACACATAGAAAAATCAACGTAACCATATCTAAAAATCTTAAAGCACACTTGGTGATTGATTTCAAGGCAGGATAATAAGTGTTTTCCTTCCTTAAAATTGATTCCATAATTGTTTAGGATAATCAAAGTAATTTTAACAAAAATATCAGATTTTAACCGACTCTATTCGCTCTTCATGGTTATACAGATATAAAATATGTTTATTTAAGGAATCTTAGTTGGTTCAGGATATAAATATTATTGAAAAATAACTCGATAACAAAGTATATTATATATATATGTAAGACAACCTTACATATATCATAGATATTGTTTCACTGCCAACGATTCTGTTGAGTACCCCGATGAAATTATCTATATCTCCCTTAATTGAATTTCCTTTCACCACTTCAAAAACAAGATTTCATTTAACTGAGATGAGGGCAATCGGTTATATGAATTTCCTTTCATCATCTGTATTGGGACAAGATGGGGGCAATCAATTTGTGAATTTCCTTTCACCATTTGTCTTTGATTTTATTATTTTGAAGTGGGGGCAATCAATTTGTATGTAAGATCCAAGGGATGACATTTGTTTAAGATCTTGATGAAAAAGAAGGTTTGTCTACAATTTTAAGAATACTCTGAGATTAGTTTTTCTTCCAATTCTAAGTATACCTTCACCTAAAGGTAAATTTTGGGAAAATTTATTCATTTCAGGGATAAACCTTGAGCAAATTCTCCAGCTGAAATCTAATATTAGAGCTAAATTTACTAGGATTAGCCTAGACATACTTTTCAATTAAAATTAAAGAAACATGGAAATTTTTTGCTCGACCTGTTTTGAAAATATGCTTCTAAGTTTTATCATTTCTACAAGGATCAATATGATGAGAAAGAAAAAAGAACATTGTTTATAGAAAGAACTAAGGAGAGAGGGAGAAATATTTATATCAAACATTCAAACATCTTGATCTGAACAATCATAATTTGACACGAGTTTCTGTGTCAGATGAGACTTTTGATTTGCTCTGTCCCACATTCACTTTCTAACCACACACACACACACACACACACACACATATATATATATATATATATATATATATATATATATATATATATATATATATATATATATATATATATATATATATATATATATA
>ML826230.1:63939-77482 GCA_009831015.1 Picea engelmannii
GGTAAATTCTCACAAACTGTGAGCACAATAGGAGACATAAGCAAAGCATTAAACCTAGGAGGATGAGACTTTCCCCTTAAAAAAGGGATCCAGCTTTTTCTGAGAGCCTAAAGAAATATTGGAGGCAACCTCCTTTTCTCTGCATGCTTTGTTGGTCTTTCTCTCTCGGGTAAGGGGTGGAGACGGAGCTGAAGTGTCTACAGTGTCAGGAGTTTCCATAGAGCCGCTGGAGGGGATTGAAACTAGACCTGCAGGGGCAGTGGGCTCCGGATTTGAGTCCCGATTTCCTCTCACTGCTACTAACTCTGGAGGAATGGTTTCCGGAGAGCGTTCGTCTGTCGGATTTCCCTTGACTGCTGTTGATTCTGGATCTAGGGCTTCATCTTCCTTCAACGCATCAAAGCAGTTTTTATTTTCTAGAGTAGCCTCAGCTGTATGAGTGGTCTTCGGAGCCTGGGTTAGTGGGTCCTTTCGCCATGGCTGCCTGCGTCTGTTAGAAACTGGCTGAAAATCATCTTCTTTGACTGGTCCCGGCTCCCCAGGGGCTTTGGGGCAGCTTTTTGCGAAATGACCGTAGTCATGGCACCAAAGGCACTTAAAAGGGATCTGCGCTCTTGGATATGGGACCAATCCCCCAGGGAAAGCTTAATAGCTTCCGGAAGGCCTTTCTTGAGGTTAACCTCAACACAAATTCGAGCACATGTAAACTGATCCCCTTTCGCCCCCACACTGTCCAAGAAACGCCCAAGCTTGTTTCCAATGTCCTCCAGAGATCTTTTCCCCCAAAGATGCAAGGGGAGATGAGGCAGTCTGACCCAAACAGGGGCTGCGGTGATTTCGGCTCCTGGATTGAAGTCAAGTGTCCATGGGGCTAAGAACAACCCTCTTGCCCCCATGAAATAAGGTTCAGATCTGAAAACTAGATCTCGATCCTCTGTCCTCGAGAAACTGAAGAGAAAAAAACCCCGGCCTACTGCACATAAAGAGACTTTTCCCTGTATCAGTGGTTTCCAACGATCATCCATCCATGCCTCCACCATTTTGGGGCTGGGCCATAACCCCGTAAACTTACCGATGAGGGCATTTTCTGCTAGCAGGAGGGCAAGTTTGCAGGGGTCCTCTGGAGATAGCTCCACCGAAGGGATCTCCTCCAGCTTCTTGACAAATTTAGATGAGATAGATGGCTTGGATTTAGGTCTTACCTCGCGGACTAGTGCTTCGAATGCTTCCAGAGTATCTTCGTCCATTTCGACGGTCTGTTTTGGGGCCATTGAAGCACGACAGCGGCCACCTGCAAACAAAAACGCAGAGGCACGACCTCTGCTCAAAACCGCGCGTGCAATTTGTATGAGGGACGATCTGTCCGTTGTAAATCAAAGAAGGGGTGCTTTGTCATGCAAATTGCTGGAGGGATGCTCTGATCGGCTGCTCCAGCCGGTTCCATGCTCCTACAGACGAGATCCAGACCGGGGGCGGCTAGGGTTTGGGCCCTAGCCGCGTTGGCTTTCCGCCTCGCTCCATTCCGTTTAATCCTAATGTATTACTTACTTCAATAGGTGATTTTGAAACCACTGCTTCATTTGATTTATTCTGTGAAAATATATTTTTTGGTGGATTGGTAGTGGAAGTATTTTCTCTTGGCCTCAAATCATATCTATTATGAAGCTCAACCATTATTGAATCAACAAGATCTTTATATTGAGTTGTAGAGTCTCCCAAGTTATTGATATTTTGGTCATCAAATAATGATCCAAGATTTAAAGATTTTTCATAATATTGTTTAGTTAAACGAGGTTCAACATCATCATCGCTAATATTGTTTATATTCTCATCTAATTCATCGTAATCTTGAACATCATCTCCCTATATAAGATTTTCTGTTTTAAAAGGATCCTGAATCTTTTGTTCCTTATTCTTGATTTGCCTTTGTTGAATTTGAGGGTTTGTATTAAGGTTTCTCCTAAATTGGTTTTGATTTCTAACATATGGATCAGGTTTGGATTTCTCAATTTCCATCCTCAAAATTTTGTTTGATAAATCTTTAACAATCTTAGCCATTTCATCCATCTTTTCTTCTTGTGTATTTTTTCCAGAACTGGAGGGTCCTGCTTGTTCTTTAAACCTTCTAGGTTCTCTTATTCCCATCTCAACCTTTGTTTTCAATTTTCCTGATGCCATCATATTTGATTCAATTTTGATAGAGTCATCTTGCATTCTAGCTAAAGTTGTGGCTCTTCTTTCCCTTAAAAGTAAATAGAAATCTGAATCAAAAGCCCTTGCAAAAGTAACTTTAGTAGCTGGCTGGGAAGGTTTTACTTCGGTTGGGATTTTGCTATAAAATTTATTGAATCTTTGGATAAATTCTGAAACATTTTCAGATGTTTTCTTCCTTAAAGCTATGAATTCAGTTAAGTAATATAAATAGTCTTTTTTCTCACCCCATTGTCTTAAGAAAGAAGTCTCTAAATCATCATATGATAGTATAGAATTTGCAGGAAGTCCCCTAAACCAAGTTCTAACTTGTCCCTCAAAAGTCTGTACTAACAATCTCATGTAAACGTATTCATGTTCAATACCGAGAATATCAACAAATTGATCGAAAAATGTTATATGCTTTGTGGCTGTTAAATGCCCCTCTCCCATAAATTTAGGTGGACTTTTCATATAATTCTCAAGTAGATTATGCAGAATATTAGGAAGGGCCAAGGGAGCATATTTAGCAATGACTTTGGCAAAAATCCTTAGAGGAGGTGGTGGTGGATTTATATTTCCACCAGCCCCACCACCTCCTGCACCTCCAACACCAACCATTGAAAGCTTAGGAGAAGAGATACTAGGGCTATACTACATATTATCAAAGATTTCAAAGATTTCAGGAAGGTGAGATTGAAGTTATGCTAGATAATCAAAAGATAATCAAAAGGTGATGGATATCGTGAGAGACATGTAAAATCAAAATCAACTGGAAAATGGGAACTTGAGCTTGGTCTTTCATATTGACTAGATGGATAAATGGGGGAAGTAATAAGAGATGATCTTGAGTATAAAGTGTGATCTTCAAGATTTTTAGAGACACAAACTTTTACTTCAAGAAGACTAAGAATCTGTGACGTATAGATGGTATTAAGAATTGAAGAAGATTCTCTACTCTTACTGGTAAAAGTGTTTATCAAAGAGATAGGGGTATTCTGGAAATTTTCTCCCTTTAAATCATACAGTTTTACTTCAGGAATTACCTCTTCCGAATTTTCTAACTTCACTTCAGGATTAGTAGTTGAGGCTTTTGCAAAATGAGGTTTTTGATGTTTTTCTTTATAACTAAGTGAGCTTACTACTTATGTTGGACTCTTAACATTAAATTGAATAACCTTAGGTTGACAGATCTTACCTATTGATGCAGATGTTTTCTTTAGATATCCTTTGGTTTTCAACAATTTTTTGGGATCCGAAACTGTCGTAGTCTACTTATCGTCAGGGTTTTTTCTAGTATTTTTTTGTCCGAATGCTAGTTTTTCCAAAATGGAGTCACCAGGTGAAAAATGAAAATGAGCCTTATCCTTGTGTTCAATTCTTGTTCACCATAAAAAATCAAAACTTAAACTTTGTCGTATTCACAGGAAAAATAGTTTCGTTTCTTTGGTCCCTGACAGTGGCGACAAAAATATGTTGTTACCGAGATTTATTTTAGGCTCACAGAATAATGCCAGGCATTCAAAATTTAAGATAATTGTTTTTGTAATGATTTTCTATCTTCAATTTTAAGATGAAACTTCAAATGAATTTTAATGATTGGAAAACACATAAGCAATATCTCTTTCTTTGAGGCTTTTGTAAATATTGATCATATGAAAAGTAGAATTGATTAACAAAAACTGTCATAAGAAAGTAAGGTATCAAGTACATATAAATCTTATCTTATCCGCAATAGAAGAATTATGAAGAAGGAGTTCTTTATACATGATTTAAAATGATGAACTTACACAGATACATGTCTTGTTTTACTCACGGTAATAACAGAGGAAAAATTGTAACTAAACAAATATCTAATATATGGACCACATTATATGTGTTACTAAATTGTAGTCTTTCAATCTTCAAGACCCAGGGAGTGAAGAAAATAATATTATGAAATGGTGATACACAGAAAGCACATAACTCAAGCAAATGAGACGTATAATCTTTGTCTTCTCTTTCTATTTGATATTTCGAAAATTTTTCTTTTACATTCGGCCAGAAGAATCATAGAATAGATCTTTGATCTGTTTATTTATATAAAACTATCTTAACTAGAAGTAGTTAGACATTCCACATTCTTCCTTCTTAAAATAGAATACAATTAAAACTAAAAGATACAATGAAGACATTTTTGGATATGCTGAGATTTCTTTTGCTCGTTGGCATTTCACTTGCCCTCTATTTGCCATTGGATGTACTTGGTTTTTTTTCTGATCCTTGAATTGTGCATGTAGTTTTGTTAATGCAACAACAAACTTGGAAGATTCGACATTTGCATTTGGGTTTGATTCCTCAGTCAATGAATCTTGCTTCTTTACTGCATTGTGTGGCACCATGACTTTTCAAAAGTTGATGTTAACCCTCCTATGAGAAGTAAAACCTGTGAGCTCAAAATGTTGAATGCGACAATTTCGGATGCTAATGGAAAAATACTTTGAAGTTTGAAATGCCTTTATTTACAAAAATATTAATGTCTAGATATCCTCGCATTAATCTATTGACAAAGTAATCATCTATTAAATTTATTACCTGGCAGTTGCAACACTTTTCCAAATCTTTTACCCTAGCTAGCTAGACGCATTGTTAATGATTAAGATAAAGTACTTCAACAGTTCGACATTTGGGAATTTTGAATAAAAAATAATGGATATCTCTTGAAGGTCGAATTCACGGAACAATAAATCAACCATTAATTATTTTTTTGTTTTAATTAATCATGGTTTAAGGTCACTTTTTAATTTTAAGTACTTCGGGACTCCAGAACTCTGGAGCTTCGGGAGTTCGTGAGCTTGTATGTACGATGAGTACTTCAGCAGTTCGACATTCAGGAGTTTTGAATGCAAAACAATAGATATCTCCAGAAGGCTGAATTCACAAAGTGATTACTTATCGTTAATCACAACTAATTAAACCTGTTTAGTTAATTAATCTTTAGTGTTTTGTTTATCATGATCATTTGGGTGCTTTGGGACTTCGACACTCTGTCACTTTGAAACTTCGACACTTCGACGTTTCGGCATTCCTTTGAATTTGTTCTTGATTTATCTGTCGAAGAACAATCTCCCAGAGTGATGTGGCAGTGATGACGTTACTTTTGATGACGTGTCATAAAAAGTGAGTGACACGTGTCACCTAAAATCATGCGAATGATGTGACTAAAGTACCCAAAATGAGTGCCATGTGTCAGCACAAATAATGATTGACACGTGGCCTATGAGTCATCGATAGATCTATTTTAAAATACTTTCGCGGGAACATGTCTCTGGGACTTCGGAGCTTCGCAACTTTGGGATTTTTAGATCTTTAAACACCTTGAGTTTGAAACTCCTGAATTGCAAAGTCCCGAAGTGACTTTGTAGTTTTCTTTTGTTTAAACCTCACACAACTTTTGAAATTCGAATTTGAGAGAACCGTTGATCCAGATGACTAAAACTTTTTAATGGATAGTAATAGATGTGCCCTGTCAAGATATAACGATGATATATTTTATTAAAAAAGGAACGATATTCCTAAGTTTTTCATAATTAGTTTTTAAAAGATAAAAAATAAAAAAAATTCAAAGTTTAATTTTTATTTGAAATTTTCTAAAGTGTTCTAACAGTCTCTATACCTGGAACGATCGTAAGGGAGTCTCAATAAGTAGCATTTATATTGGACTAGTATTTGACCTCTAAATCCCTCATGCTCTCAGGTTTATACACATAGGCTAGCATTCTTCGAGCTACTGGCTCGAATCACTAGCTCGTATGTCTCAAAGTGGATGTTTAAGGGGTGCCCCTTAAAAGTCCTTTCAAGTTTGAGAAGTTTTAGCTTTCTCATCCTGATTTCCAATGCAATATTCAAAAATGATGGGATGAAGTCAATGTTGCAAAAGGCTCCCTCGTGTACTACTTTCAAAAAAATCTTAAAGCACTTAAATAATAGCTAAAACTCTGGAACAAAGCAGTCTTTGGTAACATCTTTCAAGCTCAAAAGCAGTTAGAGACCAGAATGGCAGATCTCCAACAACAAATCATCGTTCATTGTCAATCAAAGGACCTTTATGAACAAGAAAAGGAACTCACCTCTCAAATCAAGGAGTGCATAGAGAAAAATGAGAAGTTGTGGTAATAGAAATCCAAGGTTCAATGGCTCAAGGATGGAGAATGAAATACCAATTTTTTTCACAGGTCTATGGTTCAGAGATGACTCACTAATTGCATCAGCTAAATTACTTCTTCTCAAAGTAGAAAACTCACCTCTCATCATGATATTGAACAAGAACTATTCTCTTTCTTTCAAACCTTGCTCACTAAACCTCAGTCTAACCATTCGATAACCATTCAAACCATTACTTGTCACATTCCCTGCTTGATCACTGATGAAAAAAATGTAAGCCTCATGACACCTATTACACCTGATGAAGCGAAAGTTGTTGTCATGAGTATGGCCCATAGGAAATCACCTTGCCTGGATGGTTTTACCTCTTACTTCTTCCACCACTGCTGGCGTTGGCCCTTGACCAAGTTATGAGAATCCTTGGTCATGTTTGACCTATTTTGGGACTTCGACAGGCTATCGAAGGCGAAGTGCAAGTCGAAGCGGAGGTCGCGGGATCTCGACCCCTTTTTAGGGATTGTTGGGTTTTGGGCTTATGTAACGGGTATGGGGATGTCGGCCCATCGGTTTACCCATGTTTAGGCCCTCTTTATAATGTATAAATAGAAGTCTAGGCGATGTAAGAGAAGGTCGGAGAGGAGGTTTTTGGTGCTATGCTAAGTGCAAGCGATGATTGTAAATGCTTTGTGCATACTGTGTGAGATTTGCAAGGCTAAGTGAAAGTGATTATAAGAGACTGCGAAGAGGCTTTGTGCTGTAACTCAGGGAAGGAGGATCTAGCGTAGTGCGCGCAGATCTCTTGTCTTCTATGGAGTAAGATATCATGGCTCTGTGCATGTAGAAGATTGATAGAAATAAATAAAGAAGAAGAGTTGGTGGACGTAGCCCCAGGGTGGGGGTGAACCACGTATATCTCGTGTTGTGGTTTCTTTGTGCTTTATGGTTGTTCTCTTGTTTATGTGGTTAAGTGCTTAGAGCACTGATATATGCTTAGAATAATCTGATATGGTAGCTTAGTGCTGAATAATGCGAATGAATGCTAGATCTGATCTATGTTGGCATGCTTAGTGATTGAATCTATTGGATCTGTGTGAATACTGCATTGATCTATTATTAGGGTTTAGTTGCACTGTAAACTAAGACTGAATATTAATAAACTATAACTGTTAAGTTCTTTGTTAAGGTGTTACAATCACAGATCTGTGTCCCAGCTAAGGTTGCAGACATCTGAGTCATGCAACCACCCTTGCCTCTACCTTGGGTGAGACTTCATCTGCTTCACAGGTGTTTATGAAAGGGCTAGTAGTTAGGGTTTTGTTGGTGCGTTGTTGTAAGCATTGAACCTTGGGTCTGCCCCTGTGCCAACAAATGGTTCCATTGCCAGGACCTGAAACTGTGATTGCTAGGAACTACAAAAAAGAGAAAGCTTTGTGCGTAGATCTGTTGCCCTAGTGTGCAATATTCTACTTGACCTGTGAAGCTCTGTGCCAAGAAGAAAAGTCAAATCTGAAGAAAAGAGGTAAGACCTAAAAGCTTTGTTCTCTGATAAAAGTAAAGTAAGAAGTTTTGGTTAAAGAGGTAAGATCTTAAAGCTTTGTGCTCTAATAAAGGTAAGGACAGTGAAAAGTTAAGATAAGTGGAAATTTTTATTTTAAAAGTATGGATCTAGGTATGTTTGATAAATTTTGTCCTAGTTTGAAAAGTAGGGCACATCTAGATGAAAGAAGGTTTGATATGAGTAGATCTGACAAAAATAGTGAAAGATATGTTATTCCTATGCATAGAAATAATGTTTGGACTAACAAATGGATGTAGGATCCTAGAAAGAAATTTTTGCAGGCTAGCTACTATGATCCTAGTGCGCAGTACATGAAAGGCTGGGGATCATTTCAAAGAAAGAGAGGATTAACTCTTTGTTACAGTTGCAGAAGACTGAGACATCTGGCTAAGGAATGCCTTGGTAGAAGACCTAGTTGTCTTTGTTGTAAATCTATGGATCATGAATTTTTAGATTGCCCTAGAATGATTGCTAAGCTTGACAGGATGAATATGAGACAAGAAAACCACGAGGAAGGTTAAGAAACTGAGACCATGGCAGAACTTTAGAAAGAATCAGAGAATGTATTGCTACAAATGAAAGAAACCCTAAATGATCACATAAATATAAACTTATTGGAGATCTTCAAAGAAAAATAATGCATAGAAGCAAGAATAAGAGACTTTGTCATTGACTGTGTTCTGGATGAAGAAACACAGGTAAATATCATGATAACCCTATGTGGAAGACTCACCCAGATATCTATGAGTGCTCATGGAACTTAGACAGAGGAAGATTTTGAGAATGTTAAATTTATTGAGAACAATGCCCCATTTGCTATATTACTAGGAAAACCTTGGATTGAAACGGATTAGGCCAGAAGGAAAGAAGAGGAAGTCTTAGAGAAGAAGAAGCAATAATTAAAAGATTTCATGACTAGGAGGATAGCACACTTGATTGAAGAACATGAGAATAGATTGAAGCTACTTAGAACTAGAAACTTGGATGTCGAAGTTGAAAGAACACAAGAAGACTCACAGATGAGTAGAACACCTACCCCAGATAGAGAAGACATATTACTCTCTGACCCTATGAAGAATCTCAACAACGTGAAGTTACTATGCCAAAAGGAGATAAGAATCATAATGGAAAGAGGATAACCGAGGCAAAGACTACAGGGAAGAAGGCTAAGAAGCTCCGTAAGAAGAGAGCAAATATAGAAAGGTTACAGAAGGTTCCAGAGGGGACTTCGCAGAAGGAAGATTTGAAAAACTGAAACTTCGCTGAGATATCAGAACAACGCAACATGGTGAAGCAATATAGCCGTTGAAAGCATTATAACTGTTAGCCCGATGCCCCGAATGGTTAGAACATCGTTTATGGTCATAAAGATTGCCATCAGATCACTGGGACCGCGCCACAATGGAAAAACCACATTGATGAAGGCCTCTCGTCCGTTGGAGTGACTCGTTACACCACTGTCTACTTATTGCATCGACTGTTGCACTAAAAACACTTTTGCGAATTGTATCCTAGCCAACTCATTGCTACCGCACCATGTTTAGTAAGATCGACACTGGTTCTATTGCTTTGAGCACTCATTCATCCATCCAAGTTATCTGATCTAAGCGTGCATGTCGGACGAGCTCAACACCGCAGAGAAAATTGTCGAAGAAGTTCTGATCGACGTCATGGCTGAGAAAGTGATTTCCGTAGGTATTCAAGCTTCCTCGAGGAGAGGAGTGCAAGCCTCTCCATCGACTGCTTGTAGATCCGGACCATCCCAAATGGTAGCAAAGAAAAGAACCAAGTATCGAGATGACTTGGTAAATGTGAAGCTAATCCCGACCATCTTACCCGACTACATCCCACCTCTGGCCGGCGCAGTGAGCCATGAAAACATCCCAAGGGACTTTGATTACACCATGGTTACTGCGTACCTCCCGAAGGGGATACGTACAGTTAGAACACAACAGGATAAGATCACGATGTTGAAGTTCATCGACTTCAACCTAGGAGACCACAAGAACCATAGTATGCTCGCTCCTCACAAATACTTGACGAGGACGAAGGGGAAGAACTAAAAAAAATCCCCCATCCATGGACTATGAACCTCGTGTAGTCCACCCTCTTGAATGTAATAAAGATTCCACACTTTGGAAGGCACCAGGAGGTTAACACGTGTTTTAAGCTCCTGCTCTCATGTTACCATGGCAACTACCTATGAATAGACTGACGCTTCACAGTCGATCCGACGCTGATCCATAGGATCATCGTATTGAGCATGCAGGGACCCGACTCACAATACTTCTACCCAGGGAAGGCTACAGATCACGTATTGGCACAGAAGATCAAAGACACATATGGCGATGTAGAAAAGGGAACACAAGGCTACAAGGTAGCTACAAGGTAGCTTCCATCCAGAATGACGCAGTGTGCCTGGCCTGCCAACTAATCGCAAGAAATCTCGTAAGAAAGAACATACCTACATAGGTCACAAGATTCATTGTTAACCTCGCTAGGAAATGTCTAGAAGGACTCCATATGATATGGGCGAAGTATTTGGTCAAGCAACTGGAATTAGACTGCCGCGAAGCTCAGGATCAGGGCTATGAGTTCCACTTTAGCTGGCTCCTGATCCTCATCACATTTACTACTTGGGAGATGACGAAAGGTACAACCTTCCCGGACATTGAGTCATTTGAGTCGCTCACTGCGAAGTTCAACATGCTTTGGTACTCGAGCGATATGGGAAAACAGTGGCAGTCGAAGACGGTCTTTCATACATATTATCTCCAACTGAAGAGGGCTATTGAAGCTGTCCCTCGCATGATGCAAAACACCCTGCATCGGTTCCGACCCCTCATGAAGTTCTGCACATATCGACACTTCATTTATATCATTGCGTGCATAGATGAGCATAAAGAAGAGCTTCAGTCATACTACAAGCTCACAGAGGAGGACCTCAAAGAGATAACCAAGGACTGGTCTGCAGAGCTCCTCTACCCCGCTAACCCCATTGAAATGTTAGACCTTGAATGAATCGGTAGCCCCGAGACCACTCATGAAGCAAAGGATACTCCTGGACCCAGAAAAAGGAAGAACACCGAAGAGGTCCAAAACTTGAGCAACACATTGGAAGAAACTGCTTCAGTATCACCTGGCTGAGGCAGTGATGACGAGGTAAATCAAGAAGAGACCAACGGAAAAGAAGATCAGTAGAAGCAGGGCGAAGTAACACCGCCTAGGTATCCTGTTGATGAGGTTGGTCCCTTGAAGAAAATGAAGGTTTCCCTCACGAAGCCCACTTCCTGAAAGAAATCCAGAGCCACCTTGACTAGGATGCAGACTGTGCTCACTGTAGATGACTTTGACTTCATCATCGCAGCTGTAGCAGATGCCTCATAGGACATCTTGTAGAAACATGAAGCCAAGCAGGAGGAGATGTACGACAGGATTGAGGTTGAACTCAGAGGGGTACAATAGGCCCTTCAATCCAGCCGTGGAGTATCCACTGCGCCCCTGCCATCAAAAGAACCCGAGTTGGGAGATGATCCTGCCCAACTCTGTAGACTAGTTGATGTGACCGAAGCTCACCTTTGTCGAGCACAAGCTAAGAAAGACCAGGCCATAGTGGCCCTGAAACAAGCCCAAGAAGAAATGGTAGAGCAATGTCAGGTCGCACAAAAGGAGAAAGATGACTTTCAAGCCAAGTTTGAAGAAGAGAGGGCGTAGGTCAAGCAAGAAAAAGAGTCGTTGTTCGCAGAGCAGCTTGGAGTCAAAGAAGTAGTCGACAAAGCACTTCGCTTTGTGACAGGCTTAGATCCAAAGGAAGAAGACCAAGTGGAGCATCAAGTAGCGCAACTCGCAGAAGCGATTCAACAACTTCAACAAAGAATAGTAGACTTAGAGCCACGAACAGTGCCCAACACTCCCCAGGATGTACGAGATCAAAGAGAAGCAATTGTTCGAAGCACAGTTGAGAGAATCAAGGCCCTCACCATGGAATGTAAACAACTAAGTGATCGTAGTGCCCATACTTATGAGCGACTCATTGAGGATCCTAAACTGAAGGCACTGGATTCACAACTCCAGGAGGCAAATTAGCAAGCAGAAACAATACAGGGGTAGTTGAATCCCCTGTCAGTCGTTGAGAGGATGAAGTGATCCCAAGAACAACATACTGCTGAACAAAAGGTACACACCATTTAGAGAAAAGTCATGGAAGTGACTTAGAGGCTCCAACCAACATAGGATGAGGCTTGCCAACTATTCCTAGAGATTGACGACCGAGGAGCAGAACTGGAGTAAGTCGTCACTATAGTTGAACAATGCTTAGAGGGACCTGTCAACAAAGTAGTTATCCAAGAGTTCACCAAGCAGGAGGTCGTGGCGCAACAACATGTCGAAGCAGCTCGAGCCAAGCTCGAGGCAAGTAGAGATACCCAGACTAGAGTGACTCGGGACGAGTCACAGGAGAGTGTTGGGGGCCTGTTGGCCCTTGACCAAGTTATGGGGATCCTTGGTCATGTTTGACCTATTTTGGGACTTCGATAGGCTGTCGAAGGCGGAGCACAAGTCAAAGCGGAGATCGCAGGATATCGCCCCCTTTTTAGGGCTTTTTGGGTTTTAGGCTTATGTAACGGGTATGGGGATGTCGGCCCATGGGTTTACCCATGTTTAGGCCCTCTTTGTAATGTATAAATAGAAGCCTAGGAGATGTAAGAGAAGGCCAGAGAGGAGGTTTTTGGTGCTATTATAAGTGCAAGCGATGATTGTAAATGCTTTGTGCATACTGTGTGAGATTTGCAAGGCTAAGTGCAAGTGATTGTAAGAGACTGTGAAGAGGCTTTGTGTTATAACTTAGGGAAGGAGGATCTAACAGAGTGTGCACATATCTCCTGTCCTCTGTGGAGTAAGATATCATGGCGCTGTGCATGTAGAAGATTGACAGAAATAAATAAAGAAGAAGAGTTGGTGGACGTAGCCCCAGGGTGGGGGTGAACCACATATATCCCGTGTTGTGGTTGCTTTGTGCTTTATGGTTGTTCTCTTGTTTATGTGGTTAAATTTTTAGTGTACTAATATATGCTTAGAAGAATCTAATATGGTAGCTTAGTGCTGAATAATGTGAATGAATGCTAGATCTTATCTATGTTGGTATGCTTAGTGCTTGAATCTATTGGATCTGTGTGAATACTGCGCTGATCTATTATTAGGGTTTAGTTGCGTTGTAAACTAAGACTGAATATTAATAAACTATAACTGCTAAGTGCTCTTTTAAGGTGCTACAATCACATATCTGTGTCCCAACTAAGGTTGCATACATCTGAGTCCTGCAACCACCCCTGCCTCTACCTCAGGTGAGACTTCATCTGTTTCGTAGGTGTTGCTGAAAGGGCCGATAGTTAGGGTTTTGTTAGTGCATTCTTGTAAGCATTGAACCTTGGGTCTGCCCCTATGCCAACAACTGGAAAGTGGTTAAATAGTATGTCTGGGCCCATGTGGTCAAATCTCAAAGAGTTTATGGTGTTCTCCCTGCCCTTAATGCCACTTTCCTTTCCTTGATCCATAATGAGGAACAAGCTTCCGATCCCAATAAATTTAGACCTATAACTTTATGCAATGTCATCTATAAAACCATCACCAGAGTTATTTCCTTGCATCTCAAAT
>ML826231.1:0-45766 GCA_009831015.1 Picea engelmannii
GAGTTGATCCACAACTGATTAAATCACTAATGTATCTGGTTAACACCAGACCTGATTCATGCTATGCAGTGAATGTACTTAGTCAATTCATGAGTCAACCGAAATAGACTCACGAGATAGCAGTAAAGCATGTATTGAAATATATACGAGGCATAGTTGGATATGGCCTGAGATATGCCTCCAATGTGAACTTGAGTTTGCATGGATATGCCGATACAAAATTGAACAAAGAGTACAGTGGACTGGAAGAGCATATCTAGTTGTTGTTTTACCTTGGAGTTTTCCATGGTTTCCTGATACAACAGGAAACAAAGCTCTGTGGCCTTAAGTACCGCAGAAACAAAGTATATAACATTGAGTGTGGAAGTATGCGAAGCAGTGTGGTTTCACAAGATTCTGGAAGATTTATTCGATCATGGGATGGATCCTACTACTGTTCATTGTGACAACTAGAGCTGTGTGAAGCTCTCTGAGAACCCTATGTTTCATGATAGATCGAAACACATTGAGATAAAATATCATTATATCAGAGACATGATGCAAAGGAAAGGAATACACGTGCAATACCTTCCTATACATGAGCAGATTGCAGATATCTTCACCAAACTGCTTGCCATTATGAAGTTCAAGTACTTCTATGAGAATTTGGCTTGATGGAGAATACCTGTCTAGCTAAGAGAAAGTGTTGATAACTACAGCCAAGACGAAGTTCGAGTACTTTCATGTGAGACTTGACTTGATGGAGAATGCCTCCTTAGATGAGAGGGAGTGTTGATGATTACAATTGCGTGAGACATCCTCCAGGACACATACCTAAGAGAGAATCCATGAGTTGGGTGTGTGGTTCCTATCTGAGACAGAATTGGAACATTGTGTTGGCCTTCTCTATGCAGAGATTTGAGATGATACTCCAGATGATACTCATGTGTAACGCAGTGAGAAATAAGATATGCTGAGTTGGACGTACCTATGGCTGAGCACAGGTGAATGTGTGGAAATTCCCATGAGATGGGTGCATCGTTCTGAGACAGAGATGAAACATTGTATTAGCCTCCTCTGAGCAGAGAGTTGAGATGATGAACTCCAGATGATTCTCCTGTGTAATGCAGTGGGAAAGAAGGTCTACTGAGTTAGACGTGCCTATGGATGAGCACAAGTGAACATGATCCTAGTGGCTGAGCACTAGTGAGTGTGGTTCTCCTGTGAGACGCAGTGATATAGAGATGTGGACATCCCTGTGGCTGAGTACAGATGGATGTGCCCCTAGTGGCTGAGCACTAGTGGGTGTATGAGATCCCTTGCTATATTGTTCAAGAGTCAGACTTACCTGTAATCCTACTTATGATGTAAAGGGTACATGTCTCCCCCCCACCATTAATGTAAAAGATAATTAATATGGTAATTATTAATTATATTATAATTTATTGAGGTCGGCCTTGTTGTGCCAATAAACACTTCTGTTGACAAGTTCACTCTAATATAAATAAAGCAAAATTCCCCATTGAGGAATCATATCAAGTGTGAGTTTGGAAATTT
Source organism: Picea engelmannii (assembly GCA_009831015.1). Taxonomy (NCBI): domain Eukaryota; kingdom Viridiplantae; phylum Streptophyta; class Pinopsida; order Pinales; family Pinaceae; genus Picea; species Picea engelmannii. The sequence continues at coordinate 1,537 of ML826231.1, forward strand.
CAGCAAACACTTGTTCTTGGTAAAAGTGCACACCTCTCTTGGGCGCTAGTCTACTAGGATTTGTGAGCACCCTCTTGTGTGCTAGGTCTTTATGGTGGAAAAAGGTCTTTCTCTTGAAGAATATAGCAAAGGATTGGCTGGGTTTTCTTCCCTTGTTGAGAATGGTTTCCCAGGACACTTCTTGTGTACTTGTGCATGGTGTTTCTTCTTGTGATCTTGGTTGCTGCAACAAATTGTTTATGGTTTAAGTAAAATGCTAAAAATGGAATGAAATTCATGCTTAAACCTAGCTTATTGAAAAATCAATAGGGTGTGCCCATGAGATGGGTGTGTCATTCCTCTCTGGACTGAGATGAGATGACGTGTCCTCTTGTGTGGGGTGAAGGTTCCCATGTGATGGGTGTGCGTCAGACTCTGGACTGAGTTGTTATGACGTGTGGTCTCTTGCCTTGTGGACTCAGTTGAGTCAGGATTGAGATGGTACTCCAGATGATTCTCCTGTGGACTTAGTGAGATAAAGATCTATTGAGTAGGGCGTCCCTGTGGCTGAGCACAGGTGGACGTGCCCCTAGTGGTTGAGCACTAGTGGATGTGTGAGGTCCCTTGCTATATTGTCTGAGAGTAATATTTACCTGTAACCCTAATTGTGATGTAAAGGGTATATGTCGGCTCCACCATATGTGAAAGATAATTAATGTTTATTGTAATAATTAATTATTTTTTGAGTTATTGAGGTCAACCCTCTTGTGCCAATAGACACCATTTTTGGTCTTTCCAGTCTAGTATAAATAAAGGTGATTTCCCCATTGAGGAAACACACAAGTCACTTGTCATTTGGAAATTTCAGCAAGTACATTTCTAGGGATGAAGTGCACACCTCTCTTGGGCGCAAGTTTAAGGGTCGTAGAGCACCCTCTTGTGTGCATTAGAGTTTCATGGTTGGAGGATCTTCTCTTGAGAATATAACAAAGGATTGGTGGGTTTTTCTCCCTTGTTGAAAAGGATTTTCCCAGGATATTTCTTGTGTTCTTGTGCATGGTATTTCTTCTTGTGATCTTGGTTATTGCAATAATTGTGAATGATGTGGCTCCATTTGTTTATGGTTCAAGTAAATGATAAAATGAAATAAAACTCATGATTGAGCCTAACATAGTGAAAATTCAACATGGTTTAAGAGCATAGGTCTTGAAGAAGCTATTGCACAAGCTTCTAGTAGTCGTCCTCTCTCTTCTGCATAACCGTACGACCCTCCTAGGGTTTCCATAAATTTGTACATCCCTCTCCATTTTGGGTGTTGCAGCACTTAATATTGAAATGTTGGGGCTAAAATTTTCATAGGTGTGTATGACCTCCCTCAACGCACCTCCAACAACTCTCATATTGCAATTCCGAGAATTTTGGATTTTTGCCCCTAGGGTTTCTAGGGTTTCACAATTTTCTGTAGAAAATTCAGATTTAGGGTTTCTGCAACTCATTGAAGGAACTTTTCAGCTCACTAGTGTTCTTATGACTTTCAAAGATTATTGTTGGAAGTCATAATCCCAACAAAACCTAAGTTTTCTAGCCTAGTCTGGCCGTTAGGATTTCTAGCCCAATTGGCAAGGGTTTGTGAAGAATCTGAAAATATGATGAACAAAACCTTGGTGGAAGATAGGCTTTATGGATCAAGCAAATTCAGCTCCTAGAAGTCAAGACTTTAGAGCATTCTTGAAGAGGAAGACTTATTGTGGGTGATGCAAAAAGGTTTACCAGAGACAACTACCGATGAAGAGAAGGAAGAAAGAAAGGAAGATGACGACAATGAAAGGAAGATAATAATCGAATCAGTAAGAGATCATCTCCTGCCTCACATTTCCAACATGAAGAAAACTTATGAAATGTATGAAGAATTGAATAATATATTTGAGAGTGACAACACCCTCAGATATCTTACATTGAAGGGCCGACTTCAAAATATCAAGATGACTAAAGGTGACACCGTTTCTACCTTCTTCATGAAGATGTCAGAGATCAGAGATCAACTAGGTGCCATTGGAGAAATCATATCAGACATAGAACTTGTTTTGACCACTCTCAATAATCTTCCAAAACATTGCGAACCATTTATTCAAAGTATTAGTGGTAGAGAAAAAATACCTACTTTTGATCGTCTATGGACAGACTATACCCAATTAGAAATTAGACTTATAGCCAGAGGAGTGGAAGACTCCCCTCATGATGACAATCATTCTCTTTCACTTCATACAAAGAAAGGAGGAAGAAATAAAATAAACTTCAGGGAAACATTCAAAGATGAGAATAATCCAGGTTATCAGAGAAAAGACATGTCAAAGGTCCAGTGCTTTAGATGTGACAAGTATGGACACATTGCGAGAAATTGTCCTACCAGGAAGATAGAAAGAAAATATGCTTCCACTGTTGACATATATCTAGAACCACCTCAGAAAGATGAAGGCATGAGAAATGAGGATTTCTTCCTCTAAGGACAAATACGAGATTGAGCATAACTGTAGACTAGGGTAAGGTTTTTACTAATTTCCTTATTTGATTAACCTATAGTTGTTTGCATTCTAATAATGAAGGGTATTATCCCTGGTGTGGGATCCCTCTTGTCTTGGACCATTATCCCTGGTATGGGAGTCCAAATTTTCTTAGTTGGTTATTATCATAGTAGAAGAGGCCATTTTGATTGTTATCTCTATGGGAGGTCATATTGGTTATTATCCTAGTACGAGAGGCCAACAAAGTACTGTAGAGTCAGTAGAGGACTTGAGAAGACATGAGATTCCTCTAGGTTAGCAACACAAAAAGAAAGAAGGGAAGATGTCTATCCTTCAGAACTTAGAGGGAGTTACTTGACTTAGAGGGAGTCAAACTATTTGAGAAGAAGAAAGAGACAATACCTTCTCCCCTTCAACAGTTTAAAGGGATACAAACATTGTTCAGTGGATCAATTTGTTCCAGTTGATCCAATTTCTCCATTTGATGTTCACTGAGACATTGCAGTAGGTCATAAAAGTCCTTCCTGGGCTCGACAAACTCTGCAAGAGGCAGAGGACCATGCAGCTCTTCAAAGCACATCCTGAGAGAGCAAGAGACCAACAAGATTTTCGAGCTACTTTTCATCCATGAGCCACATCATTGATACTGAGCCTTCTTGTCATGGAGAAGTGATAGGTCAGCAGGTATGGAAAGATGCTATGACAGAAGAGTATCAGTCCATCTTGAAGAATGATGTGTGGGATATTGTTCCAAGACCAGAAGGGAAGTCTGTAGTAACTTCCAAATGGATCTATAAGATCAAGCATGCAACTGATGGAAGTGTCGAGAAATAAAAAGTGATATGTGTAGCCAGAGGATTCTCACAAGTGGATGGAATTGACTATGAGGATACATTTTCTCCAGTATCATGATACACTTCTATCCATACTATCATTGCACTAGTTGCATCCATGGGTTGGAAACTACATCTGATGGATGTAAAGACAACATTTCTCAATGGTGAGAATGATGAAGAAGTTTACATCGAGCAACTAGAAGGATTTGTGATACATGACAAGAAAACTCATGTGTGCAGGTTGAAGAAAGCCCCGTATGGACTAAAACAGGCACCTCGTGCTTGGTATGAGAAGATGGATGGATTCTTGTTGAGTTTGGGCTTCAACAAGAGTGTTGTCGATCCAAACCTATATTATCATATTGTTGGTAATGAGTGCCTAATCGTGGTCTTGTATGTGGATGACTTATTCCTCACCAATTAAGAAAGACTTATTGATGAATGCAAGAGAGCATTGAATTCTGAATTCGAGATGAAGGATCTGGGTATGATGTACTATTTCTTGGGACTAGAAGTATGGCATAGGACTGATGATATTTTCCTGAGTCAAGGAAAATATGCAATGGAGATATTGAAGAAGTTGGGTATGACAGACTACAAATCCATGCCAACACCAATGGTAATGGATTTGAAGAAGATGAACAATTCTTCTACTGATTCAGGCGATATTGATCCACATTTATACCGATAGTTGATTGGATCATTGATGTATCTGGTTAACACCAGACCTGACATATGCTATGCAGTGAATGTACTTATTGAGTTCATGAGTTAACCGAGACAGAATCACTGGATAAAAATGAAGCATGTATTGAGATATCTACGAGGCACAGTTGGATGTGGCATGATATATGCCTCTAGTGTAGACATGAGTTTGCAGGGATATGCCGATGTAGATTTGGTAGGGAGCACAGTGGACCAAAAGAGCACATCTGGTTGTTTTTTTACCTTGGGGTCTACCATGGTTTCTTGGTGCAGTAGGAAACAAAGCTTTGTGGCCTTGAGTACCGTAGAAAAAGAGTATATAGCGTTGAGTGTGGCAATCCACTAAGTAGTGTGGCTTCATAATCTCCTGACATATTTATTTGATCATGAGATGGATCCTACCATTATTCATTGTGATAACCAGAGTTATGTGAAGCTCTCTGAGAACCCTGTGTTTCACGATAGATCGAAACACATTGAGATAAAATATCATTATATCAGAGACATGGTTAAAAGGAAAGAAATACACGTGCAATACCTTCCTACACATGAGCAGATTGTAGATATCTTCACCAAACCACTTGCCAAGACGAAGCTCAAGTACTTCCGTGAGAGACTTGGCCTAGTGGATAATGCCTCCATATCTGAGAGGGAATGTTGATGATTACAACTTCATGATACATCCTTAAGGACACAGATTGAGTGAGTCGACCTGTGAGAGAGCCCATGTGTTGGGTGTGCCCATGAGATGGGTGTGTTTTTCCTCTCTGGATTGAGATGATACAATGTGTGCCCCTGTGTGGGGTGAAGATGCCCATGTGATGGGTGTGCGCCAGACATTGGACTGAGTTGTTATGACGTGTGGTCTCCTGGCTTGTTGAGTCTTGAGATGGTACTCCAGATGATTCTCCTGTGGACTCAGTGAGATAGAGATCTGTTGAGTAGGGCGTCCCTGTGGCTGAGCACAGGTGGATGTGCCCCTAGTGGATGAGCACTAGTGGATGTGTGAGATCCCTTGCTATATTGTCTGAGAGTAATATTTACCTGTAACCCTAATTGTGATGTAAAGGGTACATGTCGGCTCCACCATATGTGAATGATAATTAATGTTTATTGTAATGATTAATTATTTTCTAAGTTATTGAGGTCGACCCCATTGTGCCAATAGACACCATTTTTGGTCTTTCCATTCTAGTATAAATAAAGGTGATTTCCCCATTAAGGAAACACACAAGTCACTTTTCATTTGGACATTTCAGCAAGTACATTTCTAGGGATGAAGTGTGTGCCTCTCTTGGGTGCAAGTTTCAAGGTAGTAGAGCACCCTCTTGTGTGCATTAGGGTTTCATGGTTGAAGGATATTCTCTTGAGAATATAGCAAAGGATTGTTGGGTTTTTATCCCTTGTTGAGAATGGTTTTCCCAGGATATTTCTTGTGTTCTTGTGCATGGTATTTCTTCTTGTGATATTGGTTATTTCAACAATTGTGAATGGTGTATCTACATTTGTTTATGGTTCAAGTAAATGATAAAATGAAATAAACCTCATGCTTGAGCCTAGCATAGTGAAAATTCAACAATTAAATACTCCCCCATCGTGGTGGTGGATTCACACATGATAGGAGTGTATTTAAACTACCCCACCTTGGGAATATCCATTGCAAGGTCTTGTGAACTAGAGGTATGAGGAATTGGTTTCAAAAGGTGACGAAATGGACTTGCATAACACTGAGATTGCAATGGAACTCCATGACATGGTGCATCGTCATTTAGGAAAAATGCAGTGGAGATGGGAGCTAACAGAGGAGGAACATGCAGAACTAGTTCAGTATGTCCTAGCTCCGCAGATTCATGTGCATGGCTTATCCACTCAGCTTCTCACTACCGTGGAAATTTTGGTAGAGAAGAGGCAGGGGCAACATCAAATCTAATATGAATGGGCGACAATATGTTAAGAAGTCAAAGAAATGAGGATCCACTCCAACTCCTAGTCGCCAATTAGCTCAACCTTAGTAAATTCAGTAGTGGGTTCATCACCCGGTCCCCAGTAACACCTTCCAGACTTAAATTCACCCCTAACTTAGATTGAAGAAGAGATAGGCAAGGATGTTTCCCCTAGATAATTTATACGCAAATGTTTCGTTTTTGTTTTCTGTTGCTAGGCATATTTTATAGGCTATATACTTGAAGCAATTTTGATATATTGTATAAGTCAAAGACAACTCCAAACCTTCTGAACTATTTTTCTAGATACCGTCATTTTTTTTCCTTCTAAGCTAAGGTTGTAATGGTTTTTTTATAATCTAGCTACTTCTGCAACTTATTGTAGATCTTTTAATAAAATTTTCTCCAATTCTTTTGAAAAAAAAAAAGCCAAAATTTGTAATCGAAGCAAGTTAAAAGTAGGTTAAACATTGGTTAAGTATATTGATATTATAAATTTCATTAAATGAACATTCTAAACTATGATAATGAAATAATATGTAATTGGTAGGAAATCTACAATATTGTATTGAAACATTCCTTGAATAGTGAAATTATGAACTAAATTTAATGTAGTTAAAAAAAGGATAATGCATATATAAGTTAAAAGGAAAAAAGAAAAAAAGGAGGTCGGTGGTCAAGTATAGAACCTCTCAACTAATATTTCTAGGGTTTCAATAAGTAGTGGTTAAAAAAGATCATGCATAGATTCTTAGAAATCATTCCAATGGTGGTACAAGATTTATGTAATGCCAATAGTACATACAACTACACTCGTACTAGTTGGATCAACATGATACATTGCTAATTACCTTAGTTGCAAGTGCACAACAAAATCACATAAAAACCTATGGTGAAGAGGGACAACCTTGTGTGACAAAATATCAAATGTTTTCAAGATTGTGCTGTGCACAATATGAATCTTAAATTATGAACATAACATTTCACCATCTCCTACCATGTATCTAATACCATTGAGTTAATTCCCCAAATGATGTCAAAATATGTTTCTTTTGGTTAGTTAGAGTTTGGAACATGATTTTACATACATACATACATACATACATACATACATACATACATACATACACATATATATATATATATATATTGCTAGCGGGAAGGCTCCCCCGCCCCCGCCCCCGCCCCTCTCTTTTAACTACACCAAGGTTCAGAATGTAGACAGATCGATATTAACTGTCTAAAAGTCAATTAATTCTTTATACTACCCTAAACATACCAAAACTAATATAAAGAAAGCAAGGAAAAAAGGAGATCGGGTAACTATACCTCTAATCCCACGTCTGGTGATGACCTCCTCGTTCTTGAAAGTTCCACTGACTGAAAGCCTCCTCCCAGGGCTGACCTGCATCCAAAGATTGACAAACAAAAAACTACAAGCATGTTATTCCATATATAAGTTAGGGTTAGATGTTAGAATGTCAAGTATAAATCAATAAAATTATTCGAGACACCATCATTTGGGAAAGGAAAATGTAATTCTTTTATTAATGACACAAAGATTATACCTTTACAATCTAAGTCGGCCACCGTTCCACGAACCTGGTCCAGGCTCCTCTTCACCAAGCTCCAAGTGCACCTTGTATGAATTTCTCTTCTCAACCTTCTGATCTCTTCTAGGGAAGTGAATGGGTTAAATGGAGGAAGAAGGGGCTAATGGGGGAATGCTGAGGCAAATTCTCACAAAAGGAAGCAATATCTTGGGCAAGGAGGGGAATTGAAATCGGGCAAAGTTTCATTGTTATTATTCTTAGATGTGAAATGAGACCCCAACACCTCCTTTTATATGACAAAAGGATGGTTATTCGGTTGGGTGACAAGCTATAACAAGTGGATTAGTTGGGAAACTACCAATAACCCGTCAATTTCAACGAATTCCTTGCAACTTTTTATTTTTTTCAACTTTTGCAAGTATGCAGAGGCTGTAATGGTGCAACATGCGTATGTATATGAGCTGTAGTGGTGCAACAAGTGTATGTACATGGGTAGTAATGGTGCAGGGCACATACATCTTCTAAAAAATGTTTTTTTAAGAAGAGCAACTCAACAGTGCTTTGACAAAAAATGCAAGTAAGAGGGCCAAGGCCATGTATGCATGTGTAGAGAAATTTAGGGTTATAACAAATTCCCCCTAATGTGTGAGGTAAAAAGAGCATATGATGGTCGAGATACATTACAATATTTTCACCAATGTACAAAATCGAGTGAGCCTGGGACTAGAGTTCGAGAGGTGCCATATGCAAAAAAAATTGTCTCTCCAAGGCGGGCATACCCATGATCGGGATGAAATAAATCATGGATGCCAATCAAATACACTGAAGATCCATGTCATATAACTATATAAAGTGTATCCGCAAGAAATACAAAATGGATCTACATCTCAAAATCAAAGATACACACATACAATATCTATCTTCTAGAAGCCAATGTCGCCCGATGGCTAGAGATGAGGTCTTCATAGCTCGAGCCACAACTTCAAGATAATCAAAACTCAGTTAGGAGTATAATGGGAGTGCATAACTCAATACCCTGAGGTCTTCGACGACTCGTTGGGAAAAAACAAGATGATCTTTATGATCAAGCAAATAACTTCATCGATTTTGAATCAGGACTTGATTGGACTCTCAGGATGGCCGACTCATGAGGTTAAGAGACAAACTGTGGAAAGGCCTGTTATCCCCGTTTTTTAGGGATAACTAGGAGATCATGTCTTGAGGCCCACAGGTCCTAGACATGGAGTACCGAGAGCAGGATTGACCTGAGCATGGCCCTGGAGGGCCCATCCTTCTTCTTCTTCATCGGATTTTCCCTGTTAGCAACAACAACATCCATCACCATCGTCTTGGACTTGCATCAGAGAAGACTCTTTCTCCATGAGGTAATTGGTCCAGGTATCATGGTATGTGTCATGTTTAATCATTATAATTTTCAGATATATGCATTAGGTTCCTTACATTTCTGACAACTGCTTGGATCTTACACTAACCCACTTGACCATTGTTGGGGGGATTAATGGGGTGACCTAGCAAGCTCGTGCCCATAGCTTTTGGTTAGCCACCGGGGGGGATTTGAAGAGCCATCGTCTACTCCCACCATACTATCATTTTACATCTTATCTCCCATACATCCATACCATTCCCCTGGTCCGGGCATTAGGATGACCTATTTGAGGGGTTACACATTGTCCTGTGGGAAGAAGGGGCTAAAGGCCCAGGAGGTAAAAGCAACTGGTAAAAGATAAAATCCATAGGAAATAAAACCTAGAGATGCTTTGCCCAGGGATCCCCGAGAAGGTAATAAAAGGCCTCTCGATAAGAAACAAAAGGGACCCAAAGAAAAGTAATAAAACAAGACCTAACCAATAGGATGGGAGGTCTCATCATGCGCTGACCCATTATGTTCATAGGTATCTAGCAGTATGACATTGCCATTATCTGGTTACCACGCCAGGGCAATGACCCTTGGTTGCATGGCCAAGGGAAAGGGGGTCTCATCACGAGCCAACGTTGTCATTTCTGTGAAAATACTCGTGGGTAACACTATTAGCTCTGGTCACCATGCCAAGGCAGTGTCCTCTGGTCAGACCTTAAAGCAAAAAAGAAAGAAAAAGTAATAAATACAAGAAAGAATAAAGGCAATAAAGGGGCTTGGAAAAAACTGCATCCATGACAGGTACAACTCGCCTCCTACAAAGGCACCCATGGACAATACCTACCCCTGGTCTTCACTATGACTGGACATCCTTAGACCATACCACCCCATGTACATGGCTTGAATAATGTCCTTTGGAAACTTTCCTCTTCTTATGGATACTGGCCCAATAGGTTGCCTTGTCTTTTCTTCAGCGTTGTATAGTAGATCAATGTAATATCTTTGAGCTATTAGAGGATATGCTAGGGGTTTTATGCATGTATTTGATAAAATTAATGATGAAATATGATTGACATTGTTATGATCCCGAGGACTGATGAGACCATGGAGGGCAAAGTTTTTGATGTGTCGGACCATGCCCGACGGACATTTACCAGTGGACCGGTACACATGGGGAGATGATTAGCTTGGACCTCCATGGGGCTGAAGAGCCCACTAGATGGTTGTTGGGATCCCATCAATAGCAGAGACAGGACAATGGTATGATGAGCCTTTGCACATGAATAAAAGAAGGATGTTCTACCCAGGACACTTCGGCTAAGCCCGACCTAGGGGGGATGACCCACTTCAGATGGAATGTTTTCCTCTTGATGGACAGGATATCACCCGGGAGATCTGGACGTCACCTTGAGCGTGTTCCAATGTGATGAGGTTACTGGCATGTGTGGCAGCTTGGAGGAGCCCTAAAAGGGCTAACGTCTGACTTCTGGATGCTGGACATGCCCAAAAAGGGCCAACGTCTCCCTCAGAAGGGCTTGACGTCCCACCTTTTTCTCATTTTGTGTCTTTTATTCAGCAGTTAATGTAAAAACAGTGTAAATTTTGTAGTCATCCTTGTCGGCTGTTTAAATGACCTATTCTGTAAATTAAAGGTCATGGATTGATATATATTGAGGATGTTTTTCCCTCATTTGAACATAACACAACTCACTCTCTTGTGAGATCTTAATTCTTGCGCCCTACTTGGGTAATTTTGGTGTTTAAGTGAGGCACACTTGTTCTTGGAGGATTTTTCTTGGCATTTATGGCATTTATCTCAAGGAAGGTTTACAACTAGGGTTTGCTTATGCTTTCTTCATGACATGTAAGTGAATTTTTCATGCAAAACTTCTTAAGTGAATGGTTGTAGGTTTAATTTCTTACATTTGGTTATTATATTGCTGATTTTAAAACCCTAGGTAGCAAGCACACAAGTAGGTCATTGCTATATGTCCCCTTGTTGAGAAATAGTTTTCAGCCATTGAAGAAGAAGATATAGCCTATCTGTTGCTACACTTGTCTCCCTTTTTTTGAGCTAGCGTTGAAGATATAGGTTGAAAAGAGGAGACGTCCTAGGCCTAGTTGACTACACCTAGGGTTTCACCTTCTAGGGTTTGAAGGCCTTGCCTTTGCAACACTTTCTCCCTTAAATTTATACTTTAAGCTAGTCATTTTTCCAAGTTTATTTATAGAAGGAGGAAACAGCACGAGGCCTTGCTTAAGAAACACCGGAGTGAGCATCTTTCCCTTAGGGTTTTGATTCTAGGGCCCTACCATTGCATCACCGTAGAACCCTACCTTCCAGTCTCTGAGTTTTCATCCTCCCGAGACTTTGTGCCCTTAATTTTGACTCCATATACCCTAAGGAATTGGTTAAATCTCCAACGTTGAGTCTCCAGTGCACAAAACCATCTTTTAAAACTTTAATTTCTGAAACCCTAACTAACCCTAACACTGCTAACCTAGGCTGACGTCATAGTTGATGCAACAAGCTTTTGACTAATATAAGGAATTGAATGATGATGTCAAGCATTTACTGAAGAAATTATTGATTGGATATACTGTAGGCTTGGTCATCTGGTACATATTGATGAATTGATGATATTTCATAAGCTAAATAACAAAACGTTGACTTTGATCTTGTATCTATTGCATTTCTTATTGAATTAAATAAGATAGTTAAAGAAGTACTAACCCTTTGAGTTATAGCCTGCAAGTATATATATTGTGTTGTTATTATCTCATTCCGGGAAGGTGTTTTCAACAGGGCCTACACTTCTTTTATTGGCTGATTAGCTGGACTATCTGATACTGGTGGTAACCTATGAGGAGGAATTCTTAACACTTGACCTTGTATCCTTTTCCTTTTCAAACCCCAGGTTACCGGGGACGTCTCCCCTGGGATAACCTCCCTAAACAGAAAGAACCTCCCCATCGAGGTGACATTGGGTGGGGAAGGTTCCTGTTATGCCAGTTTGTCCTCTATCCTATAGCATGTGACCTAAAATACAAACTGCGCGATAACATTTTGGCGCCATTACCGGGGAACACTGAGTCAATCTTCCCCAACGACAAATCCTTTGGTAAGCCTTGCCTCAAAGACCTTTCTCTTACAAGCTTACCTGGCGACTCCACTAAGACTTTATTCCCCTATTCTTTGATAGTTTTAGGAAAACTATCTGGCGACTCCACAAACCAAAAGGAGATTCAATAATCCTCCTTTAGCTTTCAGAAGGAAGCCTCCTGCAAATTCACTTGTTGTTAAGTCACTTTTTGGAAAGAGACTTCCTTCAAACATGTCTACATCTCAGACCGGTACTACAAACCCAGTCAATAATCAAAGACAATGGACATCTACTTTGTTCAAACCATTAGACATGTCATCCATACCTGGTTACCCTAGGCAAATGCCACCCAAGTATGAGAAGTGGTTGCCTAAGTTTACCGGTACTGATGCTACTAGTGCTGAGGAGCATATGTGTAACTTTTGGGCATTTTTTCAGCTTCACCCCATTAGTGATGATGCTGAGGACTTGGTCATGAAGTTATTCTCTGCTACCCTTTATGATGCTGCAAGACATTGGTATCTTGGCCTTCCTGATGGAAGCATCAAAACCATGGATAGACTTGAGAAAATCTTCCTCAGAAGGTGGAGTATCAAAGAAGACCCGAACATGATGCTCACCTGACTAAATAGCCTTGCAAATCATGAGAATGAATCTATTCGGGAATTTCATACCAGATTTGAATCACTTCTCCAATGAATTCCCCCAAGCCACCATCCGAAAGATGATTATCTTGTTCACATTTATACTAGATCTTTCAGTGGCCAATTAGGGTATCTTCTTAGAGACAAAGACCCTTAGTCCATTCAAGAAGCCCAAGAGCTTGCAACCAAGATTGAAGGAAATCTCCTTTCATCCAAGATTGATCCCTTTGCCAACCCTAGGGGGAGAATAGACACCAAGCAGAAAGTGGTACACAATGCTGAGCCTACTTCAGATCTCTGCACCAGTATCAGTAAGATGCAAGCTTCAGTGGATAACATCATGAATAATCAAGAAGAAATGATGAACCGGATCGTTAGACTTGAAAAGTCCCAGTCCCAGGCACCTAGACCTCCATTCAAAGGGCCATTCCAGAAAGGGAACCAAACCTACAAGCCGAAGAATGAAAATGAAGTCCCAAATACTCTGGCCCCTACAAATGTCGTTGATGAAAATCCTTGGTGTTTGGAATGCAGTGAAGCAAATTGGGAGAATGAGTGTCCTTATAACGCCAGCCAACAACAAGTCAACAATCTTGACTGCTTTTCGAGCTTTCCTCAAATAAATATAACTGATATAGAACATCAGCAAGCCCTGAAGGAAGCAGCCAGAGCAGCAAGATTAGAAATAATTAACAACTTGGACCAAGAGTCACGAGAGAATCTTAAAAAGAAAGAAGTCCAAGTATACCAGAGAAAGAACCCAAAGCAACCTGCCACTGATCAGCCAAAATCTCCTGAGGCTCTTCCTCCCAAAACATCCAAAGCTGATAAGATTACCCTTGATTTTGATTTTGAAGGAGCTTTGTCGAAGATGCATGTGAACGTTCCCTTAAAAGAAGCAATTAAGATCCCTTCTATTAAATAATGCTTCAATACCTTCTTTTTGGGTATGGTTGAGCCTATGGACCCCCCGATTATGCTGCAAGCTGACCATTTCAGGATCCAGTATGGTGAAAATCCACCTTTCTTCATGACTCTTATGATGAACAATAAATAACAATTGCATGCTGGATACAGGTGCTGCTGCAAATATGATGTCTCTTAAAGTCATGCAACAAATGGGCCTGAAGGTAACCAGACCTTACAGAAATATGTGTGGATTTGAATCCAAAGCAATACCCACACATGGTGTAGTCGAAAATGTCGAAGTGCAGTTGAAAGAATTCCCCGAGAAGACCGTTCACGTAGATATTATAGTTGTTGATGTCTCGAATGTGTGGGGAATGTTGTTGTCTAGGAAGTTTGGTGCAATGATAGGCAGGTCCCTTGAAATGGATCTCACCTTTCTACGGTTGCCTTTGAAAGATGGAACAATTGGACGCTTACTCAATGTGCCGATAACTGGAAACCATGTACAAGATGTCGTTCCTTCTGTAAATGAAGCGTAGAAAGATGTGATACAAATTCTTCAAGAATATTCTCCAGAAGATATGCCATTTGCTACAGAAGAAGACTTTGACCAGATTGAGTGGCCCAAGAAAGAGGAATATCAGCAACTCCTAGATCAGTTTTAGAACAAAGAGGTAGGGACGGTGAAGATACTAAAAAGAAAAAAGGATGAAGAAGATGTGCAAATCCATCCGTCCCAACATGAATTTTTCACACCAGAAGCCCACCCACCTCCTTCAGTACAGTACACTAGGGTTGTTCAAGGAACAACCAAACACAAGATCCAAAAATACAAGGAGGGGGAGTTGGTATGGATGTGGGATACTCAGAAAGGAGAGCCAACTAATGTAAAAGGAAGTACACAATCATGGCTCGGACCTTTCAAGGTCAGGATGGAATCAGTATATAATTTGTACTATTTGTCCACCTTGGAAGGAAGAAGGCGCCCATTACCCATTAGCGGACACCACCTCAAACCCCACCAAGGTGGTGGGACATGACTGTACAGGTAAGTATGAATAGGTAGGAATTTTCCGTGTATTATACCATCTGCATTTCATGTTTGTCTCCTCATATGAATTTTGATTGCTTTATTTCATATGTATACATGTTATATTTCATGGGGTGAGAATACCACCCCACTTTTGTTGTTGATGCCTCTTTTCGAGTGTGAGCAGGTCTGCAGGTTTATGCCAGAGATGATGAGGTTCTCATGCGCTCTACGTTGATCACATGTCCCCGAGTTGGAGCCAGACGTTATCCCCGTTTATTAGGGATAACTAGGAGATCATGTCTCAAGCCCCACAGGTCCTAGACATGGAGTACCGAGAGCAGGATTGACCTAAGCATGGCCCTTGATGGCCCATCCTTCTTCTTCTTCGTCGGATTTTCCCTGTCAGCAACAACAGCATCCATCACCATCGGCTTGGACTTGCATCAGAGAAGACTCTTGCTCCATGAGGTAATTGGTCCAGGTATCATGGTATGTGTCATGTTTGATCATTATAATTTTTAGATATATGCATCAGGTTCCTTACATTTCTGACAACTGCTTGGATCTTACACTAACCCACTTGACCATTGTTGGGGGGATTAATGGGGTTCCTTAGCAAGCTTGTGCCCATAGGTTTTGGTTAGCCACCAAGGGGGATTTGAAGAGCCATCGTCTGCTCCCACCATACTATCATTTTACATCTTATCTCCCATACATCCATCCCATTCCCCTGGTCCGGGCATTAGGATGACCTATTTGAGGGGTTACACTTTGTCCTGTGGGAAGAAGGGGCTAAAGGCCCAGGAGGTAAAAGTAGTTGGTAAAATATAAAAGCCATAGGAAATAAAACCTAGAGATGCTTCGCCCAGGGATCCCCGAGAAGGTAATAAAAGGCCTCTCGATAAGAAACAAAAGGGACCCAAAGAAAAATAATAAAGCAAGACCTAACCAAGAGGATGGGAGGTCTCATCACGAGCCGACCCATTATGTTCATAAGTATCTAGCAGTATGACATTGCCATTATCTGGTTACCACGCCAGGGCAATGACCCTTGGTTGCAGGGCCAAGGGAAAGGGGGTCTCATCACGATCCAGCCTTGTCATTTCTGCGAAAATACTCGTGGGTAACACTGTCAGCTCTGGTCACCATGCCAAGGCAATGTCCTCTGGTCAGACCTTAAAGCAAAAAAGAAAGAAAAAGTAATAAATACAAGAAAGAATAAAGGCAATAAAGGGGCTTGGAAAAAAATGCATCCATGACCGGTACAACTCGCCTCCTACAAAGGCACCCACGGACAATACCTACCCCTGGTCTTCACTATGACTGGACATCCTTAGACCATACCACCCCATGTTACATGGATTGAATAATGTCCTTTGGAAACTTTCCTCTTCTTATGGATACTGGCCCAATAGGTTGCCTGGTCTTTTCTTCAGCTTTGTATAGTAGATCAGTGTAATATCTTTGAGCTATTAGAGGATATGCTAGGGGTTTTATGCATGTATTTGATAAAATTAATGATGAAATATTATTTACATTGCTATGATCCCGAGGACTGATGAGCCCATGGATTGAGAAGTTTTTGGTGTGCAGGACCATGCCCGACGGACAGGTACCAGTGGACCGATACACATGGGGAGATGATTAGCTCAGAACTCCATGGGGCTAAAGATCCCATCAGATGGTTGCTGGGATCCCATCAATAGCAGAGATAGGACAGTGATATGATGAGCCTTTGCACATGAAGAAAAGAAGGACGTTCCACCTAGGACACTTTGGCTAAGCTCGACCTAGGGGGGATGACCCACTTCAGATGGAACGTTTTCCTCTTGATGGACAGGACGTCACCCAGGAGAACTGGACATCACCTTGAGCGTGTGCCAGTGTGATGAGGTTACTGGCATGCGTGGCAGCTTGGAGGAGCCCTAAAAGGGCTAACGTCTGACTTCTGGATGCTGGACATGCCCAAAAAGGGCCAACGTCTCCCTCAGAAGGGCTTGACGTCCCACCTTTTGCTCATTTTGTGTCTTTTATTTAGTAGTTAATATAAAAATAGTGTAAATTTTGTAGTCAGCCTTGTCGACTGTTTAAATGACCTATTCTGTAAATTAAAGGTCATGGATTGATATATATTGAGGATGTTTTTCCCTCATTTGAACATAACACAACTCACTCTCTTGTGAGATCTTAATTCTTGCGCCCTACTTGGGTAATTTTGGTGTTTAAGTGAGGCACACTTGTTCTTGGAGGATTTTTCTTGGCATTTATGGCATTTATCTCAAGGAAGGTTTACAACTAGGGTTTGCTTATGCTTTCTTCATGACATGTAAGTGAATTTTTCATGCAAAACTTCTTAAGTGAATGGTTGTAGGTTTAATTTCTTACATTTGGTTATTATATTGCTGATTTTAAAACCCTAGGTAGCAAGCACACAAGTAGGTCATTGCTATATGTCCCCTTGTTGAGAAATAGTTTTCAGCCATTGAAGAAGAAGATATAGCCTAGTTGTTGCTACACTTGTCTCCCTTTTTCTGAGCTAGCGTTGAAGATATAGGTTGAAAAGAGGAGACGTCCTAGGCCTAGTTGACTACACCTAGGGTTTCACCTTCTAGGGTTTGAAGGCCTTGCCTTTGCAACACTTTCTCCCTTAAATTTATACTTTAAGCTAGCCGTTTTTCCAAGTTTATTTAGAGAAGGAGGAAAGAGCACGAGGCCTTTCTTAAGCAACACCGGAGTGAACCTCTTTCCCTTAGGGTTTTGATTCTAGGGCCTTGCCATTACAACACCGTAGAACCCTACCTTCCAGTCTCTAAGTTTTCATCCTCCCGAGACTTTGTGCCCTTACTTTTGACTCCATATACCCTAAGGCATTGGTTAAATCTCCAACGTTGAGTCTCCAGTGTACAAAACCATCTTTTAAAACTTTAATTTTTGAAACCCTAACTAACCCTAACACTGCTAACCTAGGTTGACATCATAGTTGACGCATCAAGCTTTTAATTAATATAAGCAATTGAATGATGACGTCAAGCATTTACTGAACAAATTATTGATTGGATATATTGTAGGCTTGGTCATCTGGAAGATATTGATGAATTGATGATCTTTCATAGGCTAAATAACAGAACATTGACTTTCATCTTGTATCTATTGCATTGCTTATTGAATTAAATCAGATAGTTAAAGAAGTACTAACCCTTTGAGTTATAGCCTGGAAGTATATATATTGTGTTGTTATTATCTTGTTCTGGGCAGGTGTTTTCAACAGGGCCTACACTTCTTTAATTGGATGATTAGCCGGACTTTCTGATACTGGTGGTAACCTGCGAGGAGGAAATACTTAACACTTGACCTTGTATCCTTTGCCTTTTCAAACCCCAGGTTACTGGGGACATCTCCCCTGGGCTAACCTCCCTTAACAAAAATAACCTCTCCATCGAGGTGACATTGGGTGGGGAAGGTTCCTGTTACGCCATTTTTTTCCTCTATCCTATAGCCTGTGACCTAAAAGAGAAACTGCGCGATAACATTTTGGCGTCGTTGCCGAGGAACACTGATTCAATCTTCCTCAACGACAAATCCTTTGGTTAGCCTTGCCTCAAAGACCTTTCTCTTACAAGCTTACTTGGCGACTCCACTAAGACTTTATTCCCCTATTCTTTGGTAGTTTTAGGAAAACTATCTGGCGACTCCACAAACCAAAAGGAGATTCAATAATCCTCCTTTAGCTTTCAAAAGGAAGCCTCCTGCAAATTCACCTGTTGTCAAGTCACTTTTTGGAAAGAGACTTCCTTCAAACATGTCTACTTCTCAGATCGGTACTACAAACCCAGTCAACAATCAAAGACAGTGGTCATCTACTTTGTTCAAACCACTAGACATGTCAGCCATACCTGGTTACCCTAGGCAAATGCCACCCAAATATGAGAAGTGGTTGCCTAAGTTTACCGGTACTGATGCTACTAGTGCCGAGGAGCATATGAGTAACTTTTGGGCATTTTTTCAGCTTCACCCCATTAGTGATGATGCTGAGGACTTGGTCATGAAGTTATTCTCTGCTACCCTTTATGATGCTGCAAGATGCTGGTATCTTGGCCTTCCTGATGGAAGCATCAAAACCATGGATAGAGTTAAGCAAATATTCCTCAGAAGGTGGACTATCAAAGAAGAGCCGAACATGATGCTCACCCGACTAAATAGCCTTTCCAAGCATGAGAATGAATCTATTCGGGAATTTCATACCAGATTCGAAGCATTACTCCAACGAATTCGCCCAAGCCACCATCCGAAAGATGATTATCTTGTTCACATTTATACTAGATCTTTCAGTGGCCAATTAGGGTATCTTCTTAGAGACAAAGACCCTCAGTCCATTCAAGAAGCCCAAGAGCTTGCAACCAAGATTGAAGGAAATATCCTTCATCCAAGATTGAGCCCTTTTCCAACCCTAGGGGGAGAATAGACACCAAGCAGAAAGTGGTACACAATGCTGAGCCTACTTCGGATCTCTGCACCAGTATCAGTAAGATGCAAGCTTCAGTGGATAGCATCATGAAGAATCAAGAAGAAATGATGAACCAGATTGTTAGACTTGAAAATTCCCATACCCAGGCACCTAGACCTCCATTCAAAGGGCCATTCCAGAAATGGAATCAAACCTACAAGCCGAAGAATGAAAATGAAGTCCCAAATACTCTGGCCCCTACAAATGTCGTTGATGAAAATCCTTGGTGTCTGGAATGTAGTGAATCACATTGGGAGAATGAGTGTCCTTATAACGCCAGCCAGCAACAAGTCAACAATCTTGACTGCTTTTCGAGCTTTCCTCAAATAAATATAACTGATATAGAACATTAGCAAGCCCTGAAGGAAGCAGCCAGATTAGAAATAATTAACAACTTGGACCAGGAGTCACGAGAGAAGCTTAAAAAGAAATAAGTCCAAGTATACCAGAGAAAGAACCCAAAGCAACCTGCCACTGATCAGCCAAAATTTCCTGAGGCTCTTCCTCCCAAAACATCCAAAGCTGATAAGATTACCCTTGATTTTGATTTTGAAGGAGCTTTGTCGAAGATGCATGTGAACGTTCCCTTAAAAGAAGCAATTAAGATCCCTTCTATTAAAGAACGCTTCAATACCTTCTTTTCAGGAACGACTGAGCCTAGGGACCCCCCAATTATGCTGCAAGATGACCATTTCAGTATCCAGTATGTTGAAAATCTGCCTTTCTTCATGACTCTTATGATGAACAATAAATACCTTAACAATTGCATGCTGGATACAGGTGCTGGTGCAAATATGATGTCTCTTAAAGTCATGCAGCAAATGGGCTTGAAGGTAACTAGACCTTACAGAAATGTGTGTGGATTTGAATCCAAAGAAATACCCATACATGGTGTAGTTGAAAATGTCGAAGTGCAGTTGAAATAATTCCCCGAGAAGACCGTTCACATAGATATTATAGTTGTTTATGTCCCGAATGTGTGGGGAATGTTGTTGTCTAGGAAGTTTGGTGCAATGATAGGCGGGTCCCTTGAAATGGATCTCACCTTTCTGCGGTTGCCTTTGAAAGATGGAACAACTGGACGCTTACTCAATGTGCCGATAACTGGAAACCATGTACAAGCTGTCATTCCTTCTGTAAATGAAGCGCATAAAGATGTGATACAAACTCTTCAAGAATATTCTCCAGAAGATATGCCATTTTCTACAGAAGAAGACTTTGACCAGATTGAGTGGCCCAAGAAAGAGGAATATCAACAACTCCTATATCAGTTTCAGAGCAAAGAGGTAGGGACGGTGAAGATACTAAAAAGAAAAAAGGATGAAGAAGACGTGCAAATCCATCTGTCCCAATAGGAAGTTTTCACACTAGAAGCCCACCCACCTCCTTCAGTACAATACACCAGGGTTGTTCAAGGAACAACCAAACACAAGATCCAAAAATACAAGGAGGGGGAGTTGGTATGGATGTGGGATACTCAGAAAGGAGAGCCAACTAATGTAAAAGGAAGTACACAATCATGGCTTAGACCTTTCAAGGTCGGGATGGAATCAGTAGATAATTCATAATATTTGTCCACCTTGGAAGGAAGAAGGTGCTCATTACCCATTAGCGGACACCTCCTCAAATCCCACCAAGGTGGTGGGACATGACTATACAGGTAAGTATGAATAGGTAGGCATTTTCCGTGTATTATACCATCTGCATTTCATGTTTGTCTCCTCATATGCATTTTGATTGATTTATTTCATATGTATACATGTTATATTTTGCGGGGTGGCAATACCACCCGACTTTTGTTGATGATGCCTCTTTTCGAGTGTGAGCAGGTCTGCAGGTTTATGCCAGAGATGTTGGGGTTCTTATGCGCTCTATGGTGAGCACATGTCCCCGAGTTGGAGCCAGATGTTATCCCCGTTTTTTAGGGATAACTAGGAGATCATGTCTCGAGGCCCACAGGTCCTAGACATGGAGTACCGAGAGCAGGATTGACCTGAGCATGGCCCTGGAGGGCCCATCCTTCTTCTTCTTCGTCGGATTTGCCTTGTTAGTAGAAACAACATCCATCACCATTGGCTTGGACTTGCATCAGAGAAGACTCTTGCTCCATGAGGTAATTGGTCCAGGTATCATTATATGTGTCATGTTTGATCATTATAATTTTCAGATATATGCATTAGGTTCCTTACATTTCTGACAACTGCTTGGATCTTACACTAAACCACTTGACCATTGTTGGGGGGATTAATGGGGTGCCCTAGCAAGCTCGTGCCCATAGGTTTTGGTTAGCCACCAGGGGGGATTTGAAGAGCCATCGTCCGCTCCCACCATACTATCATTTTACATCTTATCTCCCATACATCCATCCCATTCCCCTGGTCCGAGCATTAGGATGACCTATTTGAGGGGTTACACTTTGTCCTGTGGGAAGAAGGGGCTAAAGGCCCAAGAGGTAAAAGCAGCTAGTAAAATATAAAATCCATAGGAAATAAAACCTAGAGATGCTTCACCCAGGGATCCCCGAGAAGGTAATAAAAGGCCTCTCCATGATGCAAGAGGCAACACAAACTCTCCATGTGTTTGGAAGAGTAACCAAACAGAGGATGACATATATCTATGTAGCGAGAACAACTTCATAAGGTCATACTAGACCCCAATGCTTGACAAACAAACATAAGGATGTGCTTTGTTGAAGGGAGACTCTTTGTGCTGCCAAAAAAGAATACATATTTCCCATCCCCTCTTTTTGGGATATTTGATTTTTTTGTCTTTTTCAATTTTTTAAATATCTTGAAAAAGAATAAAAGACTACTATGTTACAAAGGAGGAATGAGTATCGCAAGCAAGCATACTAGTTCCAGGCGCAAGGAACACACTAATTCTCATATAAAGGAGACATGTGCAGGAAAAGGACACTCGGGGAAAATTCCTCCATGGGTCAAGGTGTCAGGTCGCAGAGGAAACGTGATACAAGGCTTGCATATAAGGCATGCTTCAAAGGTTCAGTTGAGAGCAACATGGAGCTGACATTAGGCCAAAGATGCAGAGATGAAAATGCAATTAAGCAAGACACAATGAAACCCCCTTCAATGTAATTTTAATGAGCCCAAATAAGGTAATATCGATAGTTTTTTCACGTTAAGATAGTCTGAGAAAACGTAAAAGAAGACTCCAGGGAGTACCTTTTCGGAAATAGTCTAGTCAGTTCGAAAAAGGGGTAAACTTGCACTGAAAATACGTCTATTCAAAACCGTTTTAACGAGTGTAACAAAGACAATATCACTCGACAATATTTTCAATTTTAAGGAGTCTGAAAAGAGCTTAGCTATGGAATCACAACCTTTTTCTGGATTTAGTCCCCTTAGCCCGAAAAAGTATAAAAGTCACTGAGGATAACTCTCCTGGGGAGAAAAATCTCTCGAGGCATACCTTTTTCTGCAATAATCTACAGGCTAGAAAAAGGGGTAAAATCATGCTAGTAGATGTTTTTCTGGACCAATTTAACGAGTGTGAAGAAACAAGGTCACTCGAAGATCTTTTCAATTTTAGGGAGTCTGAAAAGAGCTTAACTATGGACTCCATGGGGGTTCCTTTTTTGTAAGTAATCTCCAAGGCCCGAAAAAGGTGATAAACCAAAACCAAGGAGAATGTTCCTTTTTCGAAAATTTAGTTCCTCGGGCCCGAAAAAGGGTTAAAATTATGCGTGTGAATACTCTTCTAGTGAACCAAAGTTCCTAGAACATACCTTTATTCATAAAATTGGTCGTCTAGACCGAAAAAGGGGTAAAATATCGTCGGACAGACGTGCCTTCAAATTTGAGTTTGGTGAGCATGAAGGGAAACAAGATTTCTCGCCAATATTTTCATGTTTAGAGAGTCTGAAAAGGGATTAAAGAAGACTCTAGAGGGATACTTTTCTCAGTTAATCCAGACAAGATCGAAAAGCATAAATACAGTCTCGTCAGATGTTTATTTCGTATTTCAAAGAGAGCTTGAAAGAAAACAAAGCATGCTCATTTGGGAGTCCTGAGGGTGAGGCCAAGAATGATGGTGCATCAGAAAAATGAGGCTCAATATCGTAATCATGACATGACTAACAAGGACTCTCGAGCCTATAGTCATTAAAGATGGCATGGACCCAAAAATGCAACAAGGATCTACCTAGGGCATCCATGTAAGGGTAGGCTCTACCACCTAATTACGACACTTCTAGAGCAATAATGAAGGTTCCATGTCGCACTTTGGTCGGATTGATCCTATGGCAAAGCAAAAAAGACAATGAGATGTAGAAAGTGGAGGTGAAATCCTAACTTATATGCAAAAAGTTGGAAAAAAAAATGACTTGTACCAAAGGATACCAAAAGTGACCCATCCCCAAAAGGTTACCAAACCAAAAGAAAAAGTGTATCGTAATATCAGATAAGAAACTTAGAGTCAGAACCAAATGATTTCCGAGCCAGGAAAAACGACAAAGGGGGTCAAAAAAGTGGCAAAAAGGGCCAAAAAAGTCTATAAATAGAAGCTGATAGCTCATTTTCACCATTTCATTTTGAAAATTGACCAAATGGAGAAAATTAAAGAAGTTGATTCCGGGAGATTAAATGGACGAAACGAACTTCCACTCAGACCAAGTAAGTACAAATGCATCCCTCTTGCATTTCGATTCTTTATTTATGCATTTCTTTTTGGTTTTGAGGGGGCACACTCTCCTAAAAAGAGTGGCCCTGCGTGTACGCGGGTTGTCCAAGGACATCCCATGTATGTACTCAGGCAGAAAACACTATGCCCGTGTACATACGCAACTATGGCCAAAACATCCAGTATACACCCTCAAAAGCTTGGAAACAAATTTAAAATGCAAGAGCTAACTCCCTTTTAGATGCCATGGAACAATATGTATGTCCATTAGAGGGAGAGGGAACATGAGGACATTGATGCACTGGTCTAAGAGGACCCTGTTGCCATTGCTACATTGAAACAATGTGGTCTATGGAATTTCTTCCGGTGTCTATTTATGAGAGCATTACCCAGGCTACTGAACATGTTGGTTGACTACGGGCATCCGGATGCAGAGGCATTTATGATAGAGGGACAATCGTTGACTCCAACGACTGAAGATATCTACTTCCTAACTGGCCTCTCGAGGAGAGGGGAACCATTCAATCTGTGGACTTCCCCCCTTGGGAATTCTAACATCGAGGACTACATTCGGATGTACTGTGAGGATGGCACTGAGAAGGTAGGTTCTCAGGTGCCAATTCAAAAGATCAAAAGTTTGTCTCTGAGAGTGATCTTGTTACTTATTGGGTAGATTACTGGATCCACGGCCGTTCACCAGGCTTCCCTGGCACACATGCATTGTGATGTAGGAGCATTATCAGTGAGCACACGTGGCAGGACAACCCAACGCCTTAGAATCACTTCAGAATATTAAATGTTGGCGTTTACTATGAATATTTTGGAGCTGATTGAAAAATGGAAGAAGATCAAATGCTTGGAAGCTAAATGCTCACGAGTGATCTCAGAGTTTTCACTCCTAGTCTTGAATGTAACTGAACTAAGGTAGAAGTTAGGTTTTGTTTTCNAGATAAATAGAGGTTTTGTACGCCCAAATGAAGCGACTAGGAGTTAGTAGAAGAATTCTGAATTTTTAGTTGTTGTTTGATCATAGGTATAGCCATTTTTACTTTTGGAATGAATATACTAGAGGAAAATTGATTCAAATGCATGGTGTCGCTAATGTTTACAATTCTTTGTTATTTTGTTTCATGAATGAATGAGTTGTGTTGTTGGGTTTATGAAACTGTGAAATGTTTGTATAAGGTTAAATTTTTTTCTCTTCACCGAGTTCATGCAAGGTGTGCACACAGTCCGCAAGGAGTGTGTTGACAGAGTCTGTTTCGACACAAAATCTCAGAAGAGATAGCACGAAACATTCCCTTTGCAAGGAGTGAAAAATGACTGCTACAAGGCATGCACAATCATCCACAAGAACCCAACTCTTGCATAATAATCTGTTACAAGGGGTGCAGAGACCCGAAATTCGACTAAGTGTCGAAGTAACTCTTCAAAGATTTAAAGGGGAAGAAGGAGGGAGAAATCTCAAAAGAGATAGCGGGAGGAATCTTCAAAGGGAGGAAAGTTCTGAAGGTTTCATGAGTCACCAGCTACGATCCATCCAGGAGGGAGCGAGATCATTCCAGATCGTCGGATCTGGGTAAAGCGCATGAGCGTTAAGTCCCTGCGTGCACATAGAAGTGAGGATTCACTGAATTCCTGAAGAGGCCAGGGATCGTCCATCGTCAAGAGGGACAGGTGGCAGAAGATCCATAACTCCAGAGTGAAAGTACTTCGGAATTTTTGTAGATAAGGAGAAAGAAAAATCACCGAAGAGCCGAAGGCTGAAGTAGATCGAAGTCATTGGTTGCTAGGAGATATGTGTCGACAGATCTGAGACTCCAGGAAAATTCACTTCGGAGGATTCCAAGTGCGGAGGGTGACAAACTCCCGAAGTCCCAAAGGTGAAGCAGATCACAACCGTATGTTGTGGAGGACACGTGGCGGGAATCCATCATCTTCAAGTGAAATCACTCCAGGTGAAACGAGTGTGCAGGAGGTTGAAACACCCGAAGCCCGAAGAGCCAAAGTGGATAGTGACTGTCGAATCTAGAGGGACACGTAGTGACGGATTGTGAGCTCCGGAGAAATGAATTCGAAAGTTTAGTTGAGAGTTGAAACTCTCGAAGCCTGAAGATCTGGAGAGATGAAGCGAATCTCAACCGTCAGACCCATGGGACAGGTGGCATGAATTTGTGGACTCCGGGTAAAGAACATAAGTAAATCTCAGTCGTCCGATTCGAGAGAAAACGTGACAGAAATGTGCACACTTCGAATGAAGGTGAAAGTTTAGGGTTGAGTCTTCCGAAGCCCGAAGACCCGAAGAAATCGTAGCCATCGATATACAAAAGACACGCGTTAATAGATCGTGAGCTCTGGGTGGAAGCATTGTGGAGAAAACAAGGTTTGAGAATTGAAACTCCCAAAGCCCGAAAGGCGAAATCGATCTCGTCTGTTGATTTGAAAGAGGTTAGATTTGATTCACAGGTTCGAAAGGGGCATATCTGAACCATCAGTTCAGAAGCACTGTAAGATTGACAATCACGCTTGATTACGGGGCCAGAAAGTGCTCAGACGTTAAAATTTCAAGGGCGGGCCGCAATCGGAACCATGGTATCGAAAAAGGGGTATGTGGCAGCTGGGGGTAAATTGTGGGGAGAAAAGCAGGTTGATCCTAAACCACTCTTGGGCGTGCCCACAATCGTGCGTTTACGCAAGGGCATAGCCCAAGGTCACATGCGGGAAGAGGCTAATGGAAGAGGAGCTTATGCCTAAAACCTGTGAGTTCAGCAGCGTGAAGAAAGAGGTCGCGAGTGCCATAGAACTTGCACCAGAGTACAAAAAAGGCATGTGTTAATTTGTAAGTGAGACCATTAAGGTCTCAGAGAGAAAATTTGGCTCGGAATTGAAGATCCTTAACCAGGAGGTCGCACAACCCTTAGGAGAGAAGGGGGTTTGCATCAAGTGGTATCAGAGCATAATTTTTTCTTGCAGACAACATGAAAAGGAGAGGAGACAAAGGATCTTGAAGGTGTACTCTGTGTGTGAGAGATAGTCATCACAATGCCATCGAGGAGACGAGTGGAGCCAACTTTATCCAATCATGTTGTAGAAAGAGAAATACGAGAGCTTCGTGCAATATTAGAGGCGATTGAGGCAACGCAGAGGAGGGCACCTAATGCTGGAGACATCAACGATGTAGAGAGTGAAGAAGTAGAATTCGAAGAAGCTGCAGGGGAAAATGTTGCCGAAGAATGCTTGTTGAGAGCAGTTGTTAGATTGGGAGCTAGAGCCAAGATAGAGGTCCCAACGTATGAAGGCAATTTGGATGTTGAAGAGCTGCTGGATTGGATAAGATCCATGGACAAATATTTCGACTATGAAGATGTCGATGAGAATAAAAGGGTGAGACATGCTGTAACTAGGATAAAAGGACATGCAACACTGTGGTGGGATGAACTGTAGGCTGAGAGGAGAAGCAAGGGAAAACAAAAGATAAAGAATTGGGACAAAATGGTAGCCAAGATGAAGGCTAAATTCATGCCCAAATATTATCAGATCAATCTGGTCAAGAAGCTACAAAACCCGAGACAAAAGGGTATGACAATTAAAGAGTACACAAAGGAGTTCTACAAGCTGAACATTAGAACTGGACAAAGGAAGAAAGATGAAGAAAAAGTTGTCAGGTATATAAATGGCCTGAGGTATGAAATCCAGGATGAGATCAGCATGATTTCAGTGAGGACAGTGGAGGATGCTTACTAGTTTGCACTAAAGGCAGAGGAGAAGTTGGCTAGAAAACAAAGACAATGAGGTAGAGGTAGGAGCCCGGCCCCAAACAAAGGCAAGGGAATTGCCCATAACAAGGCACATAAATCCAAAGACGATACTGAGAAACTGTACAGTCACTCGAAAAGAGGAGGAAGTTCCCGAGGAAGACAGGGTGGTGGAAAAAGTTCTTCTAGAGGAAGAGGAAGACGCAGAGGAGGAGAAGTAAGGTGTTATGCCTGTGGAAAGATAGGGCACATGTCTTGGGAATGTTCCGAGAAAAAGAAAGAAGGAGGAGGTGAAGCTCACATTTTAGAAGCATAGAGATGGAATGTTGAAGCAGAAGGAGTAGAGGATGGAACATCCCTGATGTTGAGAAAGGTTCAAACCAAAGGCAAAAGTTGAAAAGCCAGTGCAGAGGAACAGTCTATTCAGGACAACTTGCAAGACTAAAGACATAGTATGCAAGGTGATAATTGACAGTGAGAGCACTGATAACTTAGTATCCACAAAGATGGTGGAGAAATTGGAGCTGGAGACAACTGCACATCCAAATCCATACAAAGTCTCATGGTTGCACAAAGGACACCAAGTAATGGTTACTAAACAATGCCTTGTTGAATTTAAGATAGGAGGATATAGAGATGAAATTCTATGTGATCTAATTCCCATGGATGTATGCCATATCTTGTTGGGAAGACCATGATAGTTTAACAGGAATGTCATTCATGATGGGAGGAAGAATACATACACCTTGGAGAAGAATGGTAGGACACACATGTTGTTGCCAATAAAAGAGAAGAAAGTGAAAGAGGAAACCAACACTTCTCATAAACCTTCTCATGAGTGGGAAGGAACACCTGAAAGAAGTCAAGAAAGAACATGAGATGCAGTTTGTTGTGGTGAGGAAAACCAGAGTTATCCTTACAAGTACTTCAATGGATGATTTACCTGAAGAAGTTCAGGAATTGTTGGATAATTTTGCTGACATAGTGGTGGATGAGCTACCTAACTCATTGCCACCCATCAGAAGTATCAACCATCATATTTATTTGATACCAGGAGAAAGTCTACCAAACAAAGCATCATATAGACTGACACCTCGAGAGAATGAAGAGGTAAAGAACCAAGTCCAGGAATTGTTAGACAAGGGTTTGGTCAGAGAGAGCTTGAGTGCATGCGTAGTGCCAACTGTGTTGAGTCCAAAGAAGGATGGAGGATGGAGAATGTGTACAGACTCAAGAGCCATTAACAAGATCACCATCAAGTATAGATTCCCTTTGCCAAGAATGGATGATTTAATGGATTGTTTAAGTGGAGAAAATTTATTTTCTAAGATATATTTGAAAAGTGGATATCACCAGATAAGAATGAGAGAAGGTGATAAGTGGAAGACAACCTTTAAGACAAATGAAGGTTTGTATGAGTGGCTTGTTATGCCATTTCGCTTAACGAATGCCTTGAGTACTTTTATGAGGTTGATGAATGAAATACTGAAAGATTTCATTGGCAAGTTCGTGGTTGTATATCTGGATGATATACTGGTCTTTAGTAGGACTAAAGAGGAGCAATTGAGACACATGACACTAGTGATGAGGAGAATACAATAGGAGAAGTTGTTAATAAACCTGAAGAAGTCCTGTTTTATGAATACATAGCTCATTTACTTGGGTTTTGTGATCTATTCAAATGAACTGAAGATGGATCTAGAGAAGGTGAAAGAAATCAAAGAATGGCCATCACCAAGGAGTATGTTTGAGGTAAGAATCTTCCATGGATTAGCAAGTTTCTATAGGAAGTTCATCAAATATTTCAGTGGGATTTGTGCACCAATGATGGATACAGTGAAGAAGAGACACAATTCTTTTAAATGGACAAAGGAGGTCGAGAGGAGCTTCAATATACTGAAGGAAAAAATAACAAAACGAATATCCTGGTCTTACCAAATTTTGGAAAGACATTTCAAGTGAGATGTGATGCAAGTGGAGTTGCAATTGGAGCAGTTTTGAGCTAGGATAATAGGAATGTTGCCTATTTCAGTGAGAAGATGAATGAGACTAAGATAAAATACTCCACATATGATAAGGAGTTTTATGCCATAATTCAAGCCCTGAAGAAATGGAGGCACTACCTTGTTCCACAAGAATTTTTCTTGTATAGTGACAACCAAGCTTTAAAATTCATAACCCAACAAGAAAAATTGAATCAGAGGCATGCAAAGTGGATTGAGTTTATGCAGAATTTTACTTTTGTCATAAAACAAATTTTTGGGAATGCTAACAAAGTTTCTGATGCATCAAGCAGGATATGTTTGATTTTGCAGGAGTTTCAGGTGAATACCTTAGGGTTTGAACACTTGAAGGATATGTATTGTGATGATTCATATTTCAAGGAAGCATACGAAGCATGTGCAAATCCTGTGTTGAGATATAGGAGTGAGTGGACAAAGTATATGATTCAAGAGGGATTGTTGTTCAAGGGCAATCAGTTGTGCATACCAAAATTCTCAATGAGGGATAACCTTTTGAAGGAAAAACATAGTGGAGGATTGGATGGACATTTCGACCATGATTAAACATTTGCACAGTTGAGCAGTTCATACTATTGGCCAGGTATGATAAAAAAAGTGATAAATTTGTGAACAGATGTAGAATCTGCCAACATGCAAAGGGTAAAAGACAGAACACTGGATTGTATCAACCATTGCCAATACCAGAGAGGCCTTGGGATGCAATAAGCATGGATTTTGTGTTGGGATTGCCAATACCACAAAGAGGATGTGATTCCATACTTGTGGTGGTGGATAGATTTTCAAAGATGACACACTTTATCCCATGCCAGAAGACTAGTGATGCAACACATGTTGCAAATTTGTTTTTCAAGGAAGCTGTGAGACTTCATGGACTACCCAGGAGCATTGTCTCAGACAGAGACACTAAATTTGTTGGTCATTTCTGGAGAACACTGTGGAAGAAGTTGGGGATAGATTTGTCCTTCAATTCAACTTATCACCCTCAGACAGATGGACAGACTGAGGTGGTATAAAAAAGTTTGGGAACATTATTGAGGAGCCTGATCACTGATCATCATAATCAGTGGGATCAGATTCTGCCACAAGCATAATTTGCATACAATGACTCACCAAACAAGAGCATTGGAAAGAGCCCATTCCAAATATTGTATGGAATGGAACAGAGGGGAGTATTTGAGTTGAGAGACTTGGAACATAGTGAGATCATAAGCGTTGGAGCAAAAGATTTTGCTACAGAAATGCAAAAGCTCCATAGCCAAATCAAAGGGCAGTTGCTGAGCTCTAGCCAAGAGTATAAGTGCAGAGTTGATCAACATCGCAGGGGACTTCAATTTGTGGTAGGAGATCAAGTTATGGCACATCTCAGGAAAGAAAGGTTCCCTAGGGGAACACATGACAAGTTAAAGATGAAGAAGATAGGGCCATGCAACATCTTAATGAAGTTTGATGTAAACACCTATGAGATTGAGCTGCCAGATGATGTGGGCATATCACCCATATTTAATGTTTCACACATGTACCCTTACAGGGAAGATGACACAGAGGGATCATAAGATCAAGAAAATATTCAATGGGAGAAGAAAATGCCTATAGCAAAAAAACCACAGATGTAGAAGATTGTTGATAAGAGGATTGGAAAAAAGACCAGGAGGAAGACCTATTTTGAATATTTGGTCAATTGGAAGGGACACCCAATAGAATATGCCAATTGGGAAAATTAAGTTGATATCCAGAAGCATGGAAATTCGGTGCAGGAGCTCATGGACATGAGTCCATGAATTTTTTTCGAAAGGATTTTGATGCAGGAGCATCGTCAGCGAGCACGTGTGGCAGGACAACCCAATGCCTTGGAATCATTTCGGAATCTTAAATGCTGGTGTTTACTGCGAATATTTTGGAGCTGATTGAAAAATGAAAGAAGATCAAACACTTGGAAGCTGAATGATCATAAGTGATCTGGGATTTTTCACTCCTAGTCTTGAATGTAATTGAACTAAGGTAGAAGTTATGTTTTGTTTTCGAGTAGATGAGTAGTCGGGAGGGAACCCTAAGAACCCTCTAAGATAAATAGAGGTTTTGTACACCCAAATGTGGCGGCTACTAGTTAGTAGGAGAATTATGAAATTTTAGTTGTTGTTTGATCATAGTTGTAGCCATTTTTACTTTTGGAGTGAATATAACAGAGGAAAATTGATTCAAATGCATGGTGTCGCTACTGTTTACAATTATTCGTTATTTTGTTTCATGAATGAATGTGTTGTGTTGTTGGGTTTATGAAACTGTGAAATGTTTGTATAAGGTTCAATCATTTTCTCTTCGTTGAGTTCGAGCAAGGTGTGCACACAGTCTGCAAGGAGTGTGTTGATAGAGTCTATTTCAACTCAAAAGATCAGAAGAGATAGCGTGAAAATTTCCCTTTGCAAGGAGTGCAAAGTGACTGCTGCAAGGTGTGCGCAGTCATCTACAAGAACCCAAATCTTGCATAAGAATCTGTTGCAAGGAGTGCACAGACCCGAAATTCTACTAAGTGTCGAAGTAACTCTTCAAAGAGTTAAAGGGGAAGAAGGAGGGAGAAATCTCAAGAGAGATATTGAGAGGAATATTCAAACGGAGGAAAGTTATGAAGGTTTCACGAGTCACCGACTAAGATCCATCTAGGAGAGAGCGAGATCATTTCAAACAGTTGGATCTGGGTAAAGCGCACGAGCATTAAGTCCCTTCATGCACATAGAAGCAAGGATTCGTCGAAGTCCCGAGGAGGCCAGTGATAGTCCATCGTTAAGAGGGACATGTGGCATAAGATCCATAAATCTGGAGCGAAAGTACTTCATAAGTTTTGTGGATAAGGAGAAAGAGAAATCGCTGAAGAGCCAAAGGCCAAAGTAGATCCAGGCTGTTGGTTACCAGGAGATACGTGTTGACAGATCTGAGACTCTGGAAAAATTCACTTTGGAGGATTCCAAGTGCGGCGGTTGACAAACTCCCGAAGTCCCGAATGTGAAGCAGATCACAATCGTCCATTGCAGAGGACACGTGGTGGGAATCCGTCATCTTCAGGAAAAATCACTTCGGGAGGAACGAGTGCGCAAGAGGTTGAAATTCCCGAAGCCCGAAGAGCCAAAGTGGATAGTGACTGTTGGATCTAGAGGGACACGTGTCGATGGTTTGTGAGCTCCAGAGAAATCACTTCGAGAGTTCAGTTGAGAATTGAAACTCTGGAAGTCCAGAGAGTCGGAGAGTCGAAGCGAATCTCAACCGTCAGGCCTAAGGGATAGGTGGCGTGAATCTATGGACTTCGGGTAAATAACGGAAGTAAATCTCAACCGTTCCATTCGAGAGAACACGCGGTAGAAATCCGCAAACTTCGAAGGAAGGTGAAAGTTGAGGGTTGAGTCTCCCGAATCCCGAAGACCTGAAGAAATGGTAGTCGTTGATCTACGAGATACATGCGTCAATAGATTGCGAACTTCGGGTGGAAGAATTGCAGAGAAAACAAGGTTTGAGAATTGAGACTCCCGAAGCCCGAAAGGTGAAATCGATCTCATCCGTTGATTTGAAAGAGGTTAGATCCGATTCGCAGGTTCGAAAGGGGCAGATCTGAAATGTCAGTTCAGAAGCACCATCAAGATCGTAAGATCGACGATCACGCTTTATTGTGGGGCCAGAAAGTGCTGTGACGTTAAAATTTCAAGGGCGGGCCGCAATCGGAACCACAGTATCGACAAAGGGGTATGTGGCAGCTGGGGGTAAATTGCGGGGAGAAAAGCAGGTTGATCCCAAACCACTCTTGGGCGTGCCTGCAATCATGCGTTTACACAAGGACATAGCCTGAGGTCACATGTGGGAAGGGTCTAATGGAAGAGGATATTATGCCTCAAACCTCTGAGTTCAATAGTGTGAAGAAAGAGGTCACTGGTGCCATAGAACTTGCACCAAAGGACAAAAAGGGCTTGTGTTAATTCGTAAGTGAGACCATTAAGGTCGTAGAGAGCCAATTCGGCTTGGAATTGAAGATCCTTGACCGGGAGGTCACACAACCCTTAGGAGAGAAGGGGGTATGCATCACATTGTGCAATTTAGTGCCAGGAGGCACATATATTTGACTGGAGTACGACCATGCTCACATGCATGAAGATACAACTGATAGAGTGTCGTCTATGCAACAACAAAAAATTCGGGTTTGGCAATATTCTATGCCCATTCTTCTTCTTTGAGAGTGCCCAGCCTGAGTCCTACAGAGACTGTGTGGGGGCATGTGGCCTCCTTCCCAGCAGTATGCAGGTGGGAAGCATTTTTTCCACGACATGGGGGAGGGAGTACCATAGAGGTCTTCGATGACATATTTTTTGACTGGTGGGAACGACAGATTCCAGCGATAGAGGACTACCCCTATGTTGGAATCAACTTTTCCAGGGATCCAAACATGCCCATGCCTCCTTGAGAGGAGCGAGGAGAGATAAGTAACATATTTTTTTAATGTTATTTAATTTTTAATTGTTTATATATATATATCATTTTTATTCATGTATTAGAGTACTAACTTTTGTGTATATGTTATGTACAGATGTGAGACCAGTGCACCCGATAGACTTTGCGAGGACTTGACAACATCCTCGACCAGAGGTGGGACTAGTAGTAGCTGGCGGACCAGCAACCGCAAGGAGACCTCCAGTCGGAGAGGCTGAGAGAGTTTTGAGACGGGTGGAGCACTACCTCACTGTGCTCACTCGTACAATACCCATGGTTGAGATCAAGGATCACTCGCCTTCTATGCAACCTCATATAGTGGGGGTGCCACGGACTTGGGTCCAAATTTTCCGACGTTTATCCAACGCCATCGTTCACTATGGAAGGGCCAATAGGCCCCGAGCTTATATAGGCTAGAATTTTATGTGCCGAGGGAACCATTGTATAGTTTTTGAGGGCATAAGCCCAACAATGTAGACTAAACCTTATTTTTGAGGCGTTCACGCCCACCTATGTACTCATGACACTTTTTGATACATATATATATTTACATCTAATTCTTCTTATGGATCACATTTTTTTACAAATGTATGTACATGTGTATGTGTGTGCTTCTTTTTATGTGTGTGCAACATGCCAATCTAATACTTGATTAGCTAGAGTATATGTCATTTTATTAAATCTCCTAGGAACATGGATATACATATTGTAATCAAAGTAATGTTCTAAGAGACGTACCCTAAGGAAATGTCGGTGAAAAGTAGGATCATAAACGCGGTAAAATCCATTTAACTGGGACACAATCAACTAAGCATCTAAGTAGACCCAGAGGTGAGAAATGTCATGCGACAAAGCGTCACAAATCAACTCTATCACTGCGTTGTATTCAATGACATTGTTTATGGTGTCACATAGAAAAATACCTCTAGAAGATAGCAACTGGCCTCCAGGTGTGAAAATCACCCAAGCTACGGAAGCAAGCCTCTGAGTGTGTCGGCTAGCACCGTCCGCGAACCCAAATAACACCTCCGATTCACTTGACATCTGCCACAGTGAAAAATAAGACATAAATAACTACATGTCCATAAACAAAAAAGACAATTTTTTTTATAAGAACTATACATATGTACAAGAAGTCACCTAGGCGACCAACCTAAGAGTAATACTTCTTGAGGTAGAGCCCATCTCTAGGCTCTGCCAAAAAATTTCCTTCAAATTCAACTAGATGGTAAGTGCCCTTCTTTAAGACCTCTTTCACTATGAATGGTCTGAACCACATGGGTTTGAACTTGCCTTCCCCCAGGGGATCTTTGTCTTGATCATAGACCAGGACAAGATCGCCTTCGGAGAAAATCTGAGGATGAACGAACCAATCATACTGATACTTGAATTGTTTCTTATAAGCCTCATTTGCAGAGGCTGCATCATGACGCTGCTCATTGAGTTGCTCGAGATATAATAGGATTTCCTCAAGCGGTGAAGTGTCTGATAGTAATTCCAATGCCAACTTTAAAGACGAGATTTGGCACTCAATAGGCAAGACTGCTTCCAGCCCGTATACGATTTGAAAAGATGAGAAACCAGTGGCATTATTTATAGACGTTCGGTAGGCCCACAACGCCGAGTACAACATCAAATTCCAATTTCACTTGGCAGAATTGATCGTCCGCTGAAGAATATTCTTGAGAGACTTATTCATAGCTTCAACCTGACCATTCACTTGTGGGTAGTAAGGTGATGAATGTTCTTTCCTCAACCCAAGATTTGATGTTAAATCGATCATCATTTTGTTTTGGAAGTGACTACCATGGTCAGTGACAATCTCCTTTGGGAAGTTGAACCTTGCTACTATCTAGTTAAAAATGAAAAGGGTCGTTGTTTCTTCATCATTGTTAAACGTTGGCATAGCCTCGACCCACTTTGTGAAGTAGTTTACTGCTATGATGGTGTAACGATGCCCCTTGGCTGAAGCCGGGTGACATTTAGTTAAGTCAATCCCCCACTTGGTGAGAGGACCAACAACAATGACAGGAAACATCGGAGCAGGATGTGCCTTCATCTTCCAAGAGAAGATATGACACGGGTGACACTTCTTGACCGCCTCAATGCAATCCTCGATTAGCATAGGCCAGAATTAACCGACACGTAGAATCTTTTGTGTTGTTGCCAACCCAAAAAAATGACCACCACATGATCCAATGTGGAAGTCATTCAGAACGAGCTCTGCTTCCTCATTTATAAGGCACCGACGAAGAATGCAATCTACACCTCGACGATACAAAGTCTCATCGAGTATGAGATAGTTTCATGCATGATGGAGAATTCATCAATGCTCGTCGCAGGAAGCAGAGGCTGGGCACTTCAAAGTCTAGATATAGAATAGTATATCTCCATACCAGGGGTCCAAAGATGCGATTCAAAAAATATCTCCTTTGATAGGAGATTCTTCGAGCGTGAAATCACTAGACTCGACTGAAATTTCTAGACTGAGTTCGGCAAAGACCAACGAATTTTTGGATTTTGTGGAAAAAAAATCCAAGTCAAATTATTGGAGGATGATAATCCATCTACTGATATTTCCGCCAATGACCCATCATGTCAACACATATTGGAAAGGGTTCACAACGGCAATGACAATGGTCTTGTAAAGAAAAATGCAATGACGGAACCGTTGGACAACATGCACTGCTGCCAAAGCAAGCTTCTCAACATGGGAATAATTGAGTTCTGGCCCAACTAGGCATCGACTCAGGTAATAAATAACATTCTCCTCGAGCAGATCATCCTCTTGAACCGATACCACGCCGATGGTCGACTTTGCAGCGGCCAAGTACAACAAGAAATCTCTATTATAATTGGGAGGTAGGAGTAGAGGGGAAGACGTAAGGGCACGTTTCAAAACTTCAAAAGAGCATTGAGCGGCTTCGTCCCAATAGAATGGGACTCCCTTTTTCAAAAGATGCATAAAACCTTTAGTGATCTCAGCGTAATTCATGACAAAACGTTGAAGAAAGTTCTCTTTCCTCTGTAAGCTCTGAAGCTCGGGTATTGTGCATGGGGGAGGCAATTGAACTATTTCCTCAACCTTGAGAGGATCAACCATGATCCCTGATGTTGAAACAATGAAACCTAACAGACGACCCAAAGTCACGCAGAAACTGCACTTGTTAGGATTCAAGTGAATCCGATAATAGTGACATTGTTCGAAGATTAGTCAGAGGTGTGTGGGATGATCATATCTCTTGCGAGAGCGTGATGCTAGATCATCGAGATATGCCTCGACTATATGTCTAAGGTCGTGGAAATCAAACGACATAGCTCGTTGAATGGTGGCTCCAACATTCTTCAGGCCAAAAGGCATCTTACGATACGCGAACATTCCCCAAGGACAAATAAACGTTATTTTATGCTGGTCCTCGGGTTTGATCTGAATCTGGTTATATCACGAAAAACCATCCGTGAATGAAAAGATCTCGTAGCTTGCGCATTCATCGACAATCTGATTGATGAATAGGGTGGGGAAATTATCTTTCGGACATGCCTTGTTCAAGTCACGAAATTCCATGCACACGCAGATCGTACCTTCTTTCTTGTTAACTGGAACGGGGTTTGACACCCATTCCGTCAACTACACAGGGTAGATAAAATCGGCTTTAAGGAATTTTTCTACTTTGGCTTTAATTACTGCCGCTTTCCAAGGATTTACTGGACTAATCTTCTGTCAGACCGACTTGGCGTCAGGATAAATTGTTATTTCATGTTCGACGATTCTTGGGTCTATTCCTGGAATTTCCTCGTAAGACCAGGCAAAAACATCGCGAAATTCCTTAAATAACTCTGTATAAATTTGAATCTCTTCGGGGGAGCAGTTCTCTTCGACGAAAACATTCTCCATGATGCCAGGGGTTCCAAATATATCTACGGGAATCCTTTAAGCGATACTCACCATATTACCCTCGGCATAAACTATGTGCATAGCCAGAGGATTAATAGGACAAGACCTATCTCCATTCATAGTCAAAACAAATTCGCCTACCTCTATTCTCCTTAACTCCGGAAGGAAGTAAGATCTATGATGGAGATCATCCCAGGGTCTATCTAGACCAGTCGATGCCTCAAGAATCACCTCATCCGAGGGAAAGACCAGGTCTAAAGGATATGTAGTGGAAAGAGAACCCTGAGCCCAAATAGGCTCGAGAAATGGATCTAACTCCTGTGTGGGAGTGGGATCAGGGTCGACCGAAGCTTGCTGGACAATGTTGTACACAAATTCAGCCGCGGACAAGGGCATGGCCATGCCAGAATGCCCTATCCCTTCCATCAAAGCCGATGGGGAAGGAAGAGTCCACAAATCATGAAAGTAAGTTGTTTGAAACGATGACATTTGAAAATTTTCATCCCTAGGTTGGTCGGGGGTAGCCGATATAAACTTGACATCTCTAGAAGGTGGCAGGTAATCGAAAGTACCCATCAATGATGGAAACAAACCAACCCATAAGTTGACGGTGTTGGGATGAGGATTATCAATTATCAGGACCGTGGATGCCCCCAATGAAGGGTCAGGACGGGAGAAAGACAATTGGTCAATGGTCACGATCAGGCCCTCGTGTGGAAACAACAAGAGCCGAAAAAATGTAGTAACCACTGTATGCATTGCATAGGTCCAACTCCTTCCTAACAAAAGGTTTAGTTGAGAGGCGCATTGACCACTTTAACTTTGACACACACGATATTTCCTCCTAATTGCATGGGGAAAGAAGGAATGATTCAATGTGGTCTGAATGACCGACTATCGAACGCTGTAAGAAAAGTAGGCGACAG
Source organism: Picea engelmannii (assembly GCA_009831015.1). Lineage (NCBI taxonomy): Eukaryota > Viridiplantae > Streptophyta > Pinopsida > Pinales > Pinaceae > Picea > Picea engelmannii. Next base: position 40,352 of record ML826231.1, read on the forward strand.
AGACAAATCGGGTTGGGCAATGGCCTTCCAACGTGCCAACGATATCACACAAGTCGAGGCACCCTCGTCAACCACCATATGAAAGATATTCCGAGTAAAATATTTCATGGTGTAAGCCACTACTATCTGAAATGAAACGTGGTAAGGAAGACGAGGTTTCAAGTCAGTTGGATCAAGAACGATCGCTCTCAGGTTACAAGTCTTTGCAGATCCCAAGGCAGATAACAGATCCTTTCTCTACAAAGGGAAAATTTGGAGGACTTCCAAAGTAGACATCGTGCAAGGGGTATGTGCCAAATCTTCCACAACGGAGTAGTTATGGGTAGCCCCCGCATTCGGATTATGAGAAGATTTCTTGAATGCACCTTTGGGGATGTGTGTCATTGTTTCTCCCATTGTCTTCTCAATCTGGAGAGGAACTGGTGGGCTTGTGGCTTCTTTTCCCTTTTCAAAAGATTCTTACATTCCGTAATCTTGGGCCCTGGTCACTATATGAGCTTCTCCTTTCAACATGTAAACATTTGAGGTCTAGTTATTACTAGTAGACGCGGAGGGTCCTTGACTTCCCCCTTCTGCACTCGAGGATGCTGAAGCTTGAGCCATGTTTTTCCCATGTGGAAATGGGTTCGTGAACACAACAGGTCATTGTTGCACCAATAGATTCTGATCTTCCGCAAGTCAAGGGAACAGATGAGTTGGATGGTCCTCCGTGCAAAGATTACACTGATACATTGACTTCCTCTTCTCCGTTTCCCCCCTGCCAACATTGTTAGTATCCATTTTTTTCCCTTTACCCTTCTTGTTCCATTGTTTCTTCTTTCCTTCAGGCTGCCGGTTGGCCTTCAGGTTCGTCGACTACACACTGTGCACGTCTAACATTTGGGTAGGGGGAACAACCAAACCGGAGGTCTGGCTGGCCGCAGTCTATTGTATCGACAATTGTTGCAATTGATTTGACAACAGATCAATGGAATTTCCTTGTGCTGAGCCCACAATACCATCAGCATGGGGTCCAAAACTTTTCTTGACCTTGTCGATGATGGACCATGGCGCATCTGGAAAAATCTCATTGAGCATGCCGCACTGAGAGTAGACTAGTTCAAGCTGTTGCGCTCTCATTATCACCTCCTCCTCTGAAAACACTCTAGAATTTTCTACGTCCTTGGAGATGCAAGGCACCAAAGACTTTAGGAACCACTCCAACAAGAAAGTCGGTGGAACCTGAACCTTAATCAAGCTCTTCCGACGCCTCCATTCTCGGATGTGATCTGAGATATGGTTGGCCTTAGTCTGCTCAAAGTTGGCCAACAATTCAGTGCCGACATCGTATCTCATGGGTAATTGGTAATGGTTTAGGAAGAGCATCGCCAAGTCGTTAAAGTAAGAATACCTTGAGCGGTTGAGCTCATTAAACCATTTCGCGACACCCCCGATAAGAGTGCATTGAAAAAGGCACAACTGGAAGGAGTTGACTCACAGTGAGTTTGACGAGCACCATAAGTGAAAGGTTTTCACGTGATCACCTAGGTCTTCGCTAGACTTGCCTTTGAATTTTGGAATATCCGAGGGCAACTTAGTCAGCATGGGGGGTCAATTTGGATCATGACAAATTGGGTCATTGAGTAACCTTGACAAGTCTGGCAGATGTAGTGTTGCTAGAAATGATAGTTTAGGTTGAGTACTATGTACAAGAAAATGGGGTCTTGGAGTTTGACTAGCACTAGGTTGCCAGGAAAAGTTGGACTGTTGGCCAGGGTTTTGGTAGAAACTGTGGCCTTGAACAATGTACGAAAAATGTGTTTGCTGGGATATCATCGAATGACTCCCGTAATTGGACGACATGACTTGGGCGAGGATTGCTCCCTGGGTTGTGTTGCTAGGATTTTGGAAGGGGATGTCCCCAACCCATCCGACGTGCATAGGTATTGAACTATGCCCGGGGTTCCATTGAGCATGGAAGGGGTTTCCCCCGACCGACATCCATTGCGAGGGAATCGATCCCTACCAAGGATTCCAAAGCCCCTGAGAGGAGAAAACTCATGTACCTTCCCCCTGTGTAAGAATAGTACCCTACATAGGGTTCTGTTTCCCAAAATCGGGGTTGCCCCTAGCCAAGACGACAACTGAATAAAAAGTGTTGTTCCCAAATGTGTCGAACAAATAGAACAACATAGATCCCACCGGCGTAGTGTAAGACGAAGGTCCTAAACTACCTGCTCCAAACAAGTTGTAATTAGCATTCAGCCCGATGGGTTGTTGGAAAGAACCACCAAGCGAGGGGGATGGAGGAGGTATATGACCCCCACCGTAAGGGATAGAATTAAAGGGGACTGAAGTGCCCCTGATAGACCCTTTCACGGGAGCGTTTGAGCTCCCTACCCCTAGAACCATGGTCTGTAAGGTGGAGTAGGTAAGGACTAAGTTCGAATCAAAGTTGGGAATCCCATATGAGAATGGAGGGTCCATTGCACTTTGTGTAAAAGGAACAATAGTCATCGCCAATGATGGTATCGTACCATTACCCGAGGTGGAGGGAGTCGAGCCCACTGTGGTCCGGATTGGCGAAGGTGGGTTAGGAGGAAAAATACCCCCTGTGGTAGTAGCCCAAACAGGAGTATGAGGACTCCCGGATGAAGTAGCAATGTTTTCTTCCATGGATATTTGTAAGACTAACTGGCACTCGGAAGGTGTCACCTCAGGAAGGAAAAATTGTACTAAGATTGGCACCGAAAAGTCAGTAATCAGAGTGTTGGATGGCTTGAGAGCTTCCGCCCCAAGTTCAGAAACAATAGTTTCCTCCAGAGTCGAATAGTCTTCTTACGGAGCATGCTCGGGCAAAGTTTCCTGCAACCCGGTTGCTTTGAATGACCCTTGTTGGTCATGTCTTCGACGTAACGGTGGCAGAGGTGGCTCCAATGCAACCGGTGGTAGGCCCTGAAGCCTTCACGACTGACGGAGCTCTTGATCTTCCACTTTGTGAAAATATCAATCGACACAGTAAGGCTTAACTAGAGTTTAAACACCAAGAACACACTAGAAAAATTCCCATAAGAAAAATCAAGCAATCAACTATCTAGTAGGAAGAAAAATTACGCGAGTCAACACTAGAGAAACTAACCGGTGGAAGTGCAACTCGAGCATGGAATCACCCTTTGGGTATACTCTATGAAGTGTGACCTGACGTCTGCCCTAGGTATCGCGGTATACCCCCGTAGTCACCCGTGTAAGTCCCTATAATATGGGCAACTAATTTTCCAGCTCGCAATCAGTCACTAGGAAGGTACAATCGACAGTCGGGTGGATCGCAATGAGCAGGATGAAAAGTCAAAAACTTATTGAGGGTTTCGAAAGAAATTGGTCCAGAAGACAAAAAATGATATCGAATGGATTCGACGTCCATGAAGCTTCGTAGGCAAATGCAGTCGGTAGTAAGCCCATGACACATCCTCAATATTTGTTCCCCACTATGTTTAGTCCGGCTTTGGAAGGGTTATCTCCGCTGCCTTTCCTCGCACGATCTCGTGTTTAGCCCCTGTGTTAGAGGGGGGTCCCGGATAACTTTTATGACACTGAACTTTAACACTCCCTAACTCTGACTCCAATGTTTGTTTAACAACCTTGAAGACTTTCCTCTCCAACCTAATTCAAGGCCCTAACCCTAAACTAGTTGGTTGACCCTACAAACATAAAAAGTCTAGTTTATTTTAGATTAGGCGTTCTTTTTAATGGCTTGATTTACTCAATGGATATGGCGGTGAAACTAGTGATGTTATAAGAGACGAAAAAGAGGAGAAAAATACAAAACTTGAAAGCAAAATTACTTCTAATCAAAAGCAAAGTTTTCCAACTAACTCTTTGTAACCAATTTTTTTTTAACTAAATTTTTCAAGATCTTGAAAAGAAAACCTAAAACGTATTTTCTCTTGACTACAAGCTACTTATGTTTCAAGAAATCAATAAAGAACTTAAAAATAACCAACTCTAACTACTTTACCAAACTGAAAATTTTTATTTTTTTAAATTGATTTAAATAGAAAAACTGAAATAAATATTTTTTTTCTTTTTTTCAAAGCAAGTGAAAGGGGTAAAAGAACACTAAAACAAGACTAAAACGAATCTTTAGCCCACTGTGGATCGCAAGGAATCACTCAAGAAATCAAGAAGGCAGATCTATAATTCACAAGCTTGCTTAAAACCCTTTCAAAAGTAAACACAAGAGACTGAAAAAGACAAGTAAACTGAACTCTAAACCTAGGCTATGGCTGTAACACAGAGACTCTGAACTAATCCAAGAAAACCCTAAGAAGTGTGAACTTCAATCAGGAAAGAGGCAAACTCCCTCTTTTTCAGAAGATTTCTTGAAACAGAGACACGGGTTGTTGCATCAGCATCTTGCATACGTACGCAGGCTGTTTACTGAGCAGAGCACATATATACATGGGCTGACTCAAGACAGGGCACATACACCTCTGTATCTTTCCAAAAAATAAAAGATCAGACAGACTTACAGGGCAGGGACAACTGGTATAGCACCTGAAGGTGACCAGAATCTCTTAACAGACTCAGAAAACTTGACAGAAACTTGAAAGGAAAACAAACCAATCAAACAACCCAAAATACCCTAAAAACCCTATAGGCCTCCCTAGTATGGTCGCCAGTTTTTCTAGTGGGAAAACCCCCCTTTAACTACACCAGGGTTCAGAATGTATGCATATCGATTAACCATCTAAAAGTCAATTTATTCTCTATACTACCCCAAACATACCAAAACTAATATAAAGAAAACAAGGAAAAAAGTCTTGATGATTGCAGCTATGTGAGACATTCTCCATCTTACAAACCCATGAGATGTGGATCATTGCATCTATGTGAGACATTCTCCATCTTACAAACCTGTGAGATGTGGATCATTGCAGCTATGTGAGGCTTTCTCCAGCTTACAAACCTGAGAGAAAGCCCCTAAGAAGCGTAAGTGGTTCTTATCTGAGACAGAGCTAGAACGTAGAGATGACCTCTTCCATTTAGAGAGTTGAGAAGAACTCCAGATGATTATCCTGTGGGAAAGGTAATCTGTTGAGTTAGACGTGCCTATGGCTAAGCACAAGGTGAATGTGTGAAATCCAAAAGTGTTGGGTGCATCGTCATGAGAACATAAATGAAAATGATGTATTAGCCTCCTCTGAGCAACATATTTGACAAGAAACTTCATATGACTCTCCCACTTGATGCAATGGGAAAGAAGATATGTTGAGTGGACGTGCCTGTGAACGATCACAGGTGAACGTGTGAAGAACTGGTTCTTTTGTGTAATGCAGTGAGCCAGAGATATGGACATCCCTATGGATGTGCCCCTAGTGGATGAGCACTAGTGGGTGTATCAGATCCCTTGCTATATTGTTCAAGAGTCAGACCTGC
>ML826231.1:48456-63772 GCA_009831015.1 Picea engelmannii
TAATAAATGTAAAATTATTGAAATTAAAAAATTAAAAAAATATTAAGAAATGTAAAATTATTGAAATTTTAATAAGTGTAAAAAAATTGACATTTAAAATTTAAATTTTTACCTCATTTGAAAAAACAATACAATATTAGATTTTAACATAGATTATAATACAATATTACATTATATTGCATTACATTATATTAGTTTTTTTTGGTCTTATCTTTTCTCATTAATTTAAGGTTTCGAAATACGTGAAGGCTGCAATAACACTATCAAGTTATTGACCAGTGATAAGTTAAAAAAATATTATTTTTGTTTTTAAAAATTTTTTTTTTTTTTAATTGTTATGTTGAACATTTAAATTGATATAAATTTTTCAAGTTAACACAAAACTAATATAAAAGTTAATGCTAACTCATTGCTATATACTACCTTCAACAATATAATAAATCTCATTATAATTTGATGGAATAAGATTTGATTTGTCTATTATAATCGAAAGAGTAAAATTTTGAGTAAAATAAAGAGTTTGAAACAATAAAATACATGTATATAATAATATCATCTAAATAAAAGTGCTTTTGTGTCTTTCAATATAGCAAGTATCCCTTAAGAGACTAACATCATACAAAATTATAATTGGGTGTCTTGACATCACACAAAATTATAATTGGGTGTCTATACGATTGTACAGGGATTAACATTTGTTTAATAAAAAATAGTAAAAATTGGGATTAACATTTGTTTGATGAAAAATAGTAAAAAATCAAGATCCACTCTAAGTTAAGAACTTCTAGAACTTCTATTTATAGTGAATTTGTGTAATATACACAATAGTGGACTTTTTGGAACAAACAATTCTCAAAGTGCCAGTTTTTTTTTTTTCTATTTATTATAATATTGAAACATTCCATTTTGTTGTTATTTTGGAGCTAACATCAAGTTATAGTTGTACAATTTTTAATTTTGTTTATAATTAATACATTTTGTTAGTTTATGTTTTCACAAAGTTGTTTTCATGGTAATTATTTTTAGTTTAATATTTTTTTTTAACTGATTTTTAATGTATTAATATGTTTTTCTCATAGTGGCATCTAATAAAGCCTTTTCCAAAGAGGAAGATAAATCTTCCAATGAGTTAGAATCAAAAGAACAAAAATAATTAGATGATGAAAATGAACAATTTTATTAGTAAGTTTATGATAAAAATCCTTCGAAGTCTCTCAATGCTTGTTCTTTTGAATATTTGTCTCCTATTAATGAGGACTGAGGAAACACGACTATTGATCCAGGCCTTGAAATATATGATTTTTCTTTGGATGAAGAAGAAGATTACAAGGATGTGGATGAGGATGAAGGAAATGATTTATAAGCCTCTTCTCAAATGTTCACAATATTTATTAATTTATTACAATGCACTTGCTTTTTTTCATGACAATTATTACAACAATTTCCTTTGAGAGGATGTATTTTGTAAAATGTTTATATACATTAATATTAGTTACATGTTAATAGTAAGAACTAGTTTTTGTACAATGTTTGATAAATTAATAGAAATATGTTGAAAGAAAGAGTTTGTTTTTTATATATTTTTTATAAAATGATAGATATTGTTTCATTGGCTCCACACTACTATGTAATTCATCGATATCTTCACTAAAAAATCAAGTCCACATGCTCTATTTCGACACATAGACACACCCACTCTAGGTCATCAAGAAGATTGAAATTCTTTGAGGCACTCCATATTGATTTTTACCCTATGAAAAAAGACAAATTTGGAGTAGTTTTACACAACAACAAGTTTTACATGTCAAATTAAAAATACGGGATTGTAGGAAGGTGTGTAATTATTAAACACACACTCTCCTAGTTGAATCATCCAATTTAGCCTTGTAATGAAGGATGAGTGTGCATTTTAGTGAACCTAGTCAATTTTGGTGAAATTGTGGTCAGAGGCCAACTTGGCATATCAATAACTTGCAAAGCTAGAATGATTTGACAATGTTGGTTATGTTTATCTTTTCAAAAACCAAGAAGGATCTAGAAAAAAAAATCAATTTGATCATAGGATTCTCAGACATGCACAATGTGGAGTGCATTTTATTAAGGCAAAATATTTATGCATGTGCCTTGTTTTCTAATGGAAAAATTTGTTTTTTAAGGGAAGTGGACATTTTGATTTTCTAAGTTAGATATGAATGTTTAGAATGAATTCATATGGGCTCATAGGTGTTTTCCACTGAATGGGTTCCATAGAATTCTATTTTAAGGCACTTGTGTATTGTTTAATGTAATTAAACACCTAGGGGCAATTTCCAAGTTAATGTTAGTTTTATGAAATATATTGTTTATGGATCTATCATGGAGTTTTTGAACCCCATGTCAAATATGTTAATTATTTCTCCATCCTATGTATATACATCTGGATGTGATCATTGAGAAGGAAGAAGAAGGAGGGAGAGAAAGACTCCCAAAGAGGACTAGTAGTCCAATTTTAAAATCAAGTTGGTTGTAGGTGAATTTGATAGGTCTACTCTCTCATTTGAAAAAAATACAGATATATAATACTTTCTACACATTGTAATCATGAAGGATTGAAGGATGTGACATGGAATGAGACACATCACCCTTTTGATGTAATGAATCAATTATCGACTGTTAGGTAATGAACCAATTTTATATGACACATAGGATAGGTACATAGAGCATGTAAGATATTTTACCCCTATAGTCAATACATAATCCAATTAGTTGACGAAGGAATTGGTGAATGGAAAATGTAGCTTACAACCATCACAAATTCTCATGAACCAACTATGTCATTTTATGCGTGCACAAAGATAGCTTCAATTATTGGGAAAAATACATGCTTCAAATTGAACACTAACCAAGGACGGTGTTTGACAACACATGTATTCCATTAGAGGATGAACACCTTCAGTAACCACTCACACAACTAGATCAAAGATCAACACACCGACGTGTTGACGTGGTAAAACCCCTACAGGGAAACATCCATGGCTCCAACCAACATGGTCACCTGGGGCAATTTATTAATGCAAAAGAAAAATGTTACAGAGAGAATTACTAGAGAGTTTCCCACAATCAATGATTGACAAATAACCCTCCATGATCTTTAAATAGAGATCATGGACCAATTGGGTGTTAAGCCACAGATCAATGCAGCCATTAAGATCGAAGAGAATATGAGTCGTCGGGTCACTCTATGTTGGGAACATTCATGATCGTTGGATTTCCTAAACACAAATGCATACTAAAGAAACACACTTTTACCTAACGACACATTAGACCAAGTTGATCTTAACTAACTCCTAATTTTTTAAATATCCTAACATCCCCCCCTTTTCTGAACTCCTAACATAGATCGAAGTTTGGAAAACTTTACCTCTGTAAGAGACTTTGTGAAAATGTCTGCAATTTGATCTTCTGTATGACAAAAGAGCACTTCAATAACTCGATCATGAATGAGATTTCTGATGAAGTGCATGTGTATCTCAATGTGTTTGTTGAGTTGATGTGAGCTGGATCTTTGGCGAGCTTTATGACACTTTGATTGTCACACCAGAGGGTGGTTGGATGTTGCTACTGGAATCCAAACTCTGAAATGATTTGTCGAAGACATAAGGCTTCCTGACTTGCATTAACTATTTCTCGACACTATGCTTCTGTTGAAGAAAGAGCAATATCATATTGTTTCTTATAGGCCCAAGCGACATGTATTGAACCAAGGATGAAAACATAACTTGCAGTAGACTTTCGATCATCAAGGTCATCAGCCCAATATGAATCAATGAAACCAACCAATAAAGGAGTCCCCCCTGAGTTGTAATGTTCCCGAATTGAATTGTACCCCAGACATACTGAAGTATCCTTTTAGCTTCTTTCCAATGAATTTCATGGGGTTTTTTCATATACCAAGAAACAAGACCAACAACAAAGGAAAGATTAGGATGGGTGTGAGTCAAGTACAAAAGGATACCAACTAACTAACAATACAAAGTGGCATCGACTTCGAGAGAACTAAAGGTGGCAACATGTTTGAATCCTGACTAGAAGGGAGAAGAGGCTAGTTTAGAGTTTTCGATGTGAAAGCGATGAATAAGGTCAGAAGCATAATTAGACTAGGAAAGAAAGATTCGCTCCTTGGTTTACAATACTTGGAGGCCAAGGAAATAGTGAAAATAGCCTAAGTCGATCATTTCAAAGTTTTTCTTAAGGATAGTTTTCACATGGTTTAAAAGTTTTGGATCACTACCAGTGAGGATAAGGTCATCAACATAAAGAACAAGGACTATGACATGGATTCCTACTTTATTGGTATAGACATTAAGGTCAAAATGACATTTAGAGAAGCCGATATCAAGAAGAAAGTTTTCCATTTTAACATACCAAGCTCAAGGAGCTTTCTTAATGCCATAAAGATATTTCTTAAGGCGACAAACAAGGATGGATTCATTGTAGGCATAACCATGAGGTTGTTCCATGTAGATTTATTCTTGCGAATCCCCATGCAAGAAGGCGGATTGGACATCCATCTAATGGACCTCCCATTTATGTGAGGAAACAAAGGTTAGAACAAGGAAGATGGAATTCACTTTGGATGCAGGGGAAAATGTTTCATTATAGTCAATGCCTTCAACTTGAGAGAACCCTTTGAAAACTAAACTAGCCTAGTGTCTTTCAACGCTTCCATCTAATGCATACTTAGTTTTGTAGACCCATTTACATTTGAAAATTTTTCTTCCTTTCAGAAGAGGTACAATATCGCAATATCATTCCCCATTAAAGAGAGATACTCTTCATTCATTGGTGTATCCCTATCTGGATGACCTAAAGCTTTTGCAAATGTCTCTGGATTATGAGTCTCTAAAACTTGAGCCAAAAGAGAAGAGGCTTGCTAGAATTGTGAACGAGTTCGACATTGATTTGAAGGATTGCCGGCAAGATCACTAGTTGCTTCTCGTGTTGAATGGACCCATCTAGGAAGCGATGATGCTAGTGTAGGTTCATGTTCATTAGACTCATCCAGAGGAAGCTGAGCAAGCAGAGGTGGATCTTCATCCTCACTGTCATCATCTAAAGAAAAATAAATTAGAATAAGAAGAAAAGATGTCACAAACGTCAAAGATGGATCGCAGGCCGAAGAAGGCACAAATGCAGAATTAGGCTCGCAGGCCAAGATATTTTGATCAAATTTAACATCTCTTCTATTAATAATTTCATTAGAATGAGGTTGAAGAATTTTGTACCTTTGACATCTTCTAAATACCCAACAAAAATACACTTCTAACTTTTAGGCTGTAAAGCTTTCCTTTTCTCATTAGGAATGTGAGTCCATGCTAAACTTCCAAATACACATAAATGACTTACATTTGGATTAATTCTATTCCATGCTTCTTTTGGTGTTATATTTTTAAGATCCTTTGTGGTAGTGTGATTTATATGTAATTTGCATAGTTAATGTCTTCCACCCAATACTTTAGACTTAATCCCTTAGATTGGATCATATAGTTAGCCATTTATTTTAATGTGTGGTTCTTTCTCTCAGCAACACCATTTTTTTGTTGTGTATATGGAACAATGTCTTGCATTTGGATGCCTTGTGTAGTGTAGTAACTTGTAAAATTATTGTTCACATATTCGCCTTCATTATTTGTTCTTAACTTTTGAAGTTGATGTCCAGATTGCTTTTCTACAAGGGCCTTGTAGGCCAAAAACTTGTCAAAAAATATGCTCATAAGTTTTAAGAAATAAACCCAAGCGCATCTGGAAAAGTCATTAATGGAAGTTAAGAAATACTTGCACCTAGAAAAAGAAGGAAAAGAAAGTGGACCACACAAGTCACTTTTATAGAATAAACGATTCTATAAATGAAGTGCATCCATTGTAAAGTGTATTTTACTTAAATTATAAAAATGAATCACTATAAGTAGCTTTAATATTTTAAATTATTTTGCATGCAACCTTCATTTACAAAGTAACTTTTGTAAAAGTGATTCTCGCTTATTCTATAAAACTAGGTCACTTTTATAGAATAAGTGATTCTATAAATGACCTACTTTTATAGAATAAGCGAGAATCACTTTTACAAAAGTTACTTTGTAAATGAAGGTTGCATGCAAAATAATTTAAAATATTAAAGCTACTTATAGTGATTCATTTTTATAATTTAAGTAAAATACACTTTACAATGGATGCACGAACTTTTTCAAAAAATGTGACAAAAAATAGACTATCACTTTTACAAAAGTTACTTTGTAAATGAAGGTTGTATGTAAAATAACTTAAAATGTTAAAGCTACTTATAGTGATTCACTTTTATAATTTAAGTGAAAGACACTTTACAATGGATGCATGAACTTTTTCAAAAAAAGTAACAAAAAAAAGACTTGAACTCAAGACCTCTTACTTATTAAAACAACTTTTAACCAAGTGAGTCAATGCAAAACATATTATATTGTTTATGAGGATTGAGGGTGTTGTTGTTGAGCGTGCTCATAAAAAAAATTTACATAAGAATTTTTTTTTTCTTCTCGATGAAAACAAGGGTTAGATCTCAGTTAGCTTACCCAAAAAATGCAAGTTTACCTTTTATTTTTGATTTACCAAAATTGCACAGAGCGCGTGGAAAGAACATATGTAGACAAGAAAATCCTTTCCGCTCTGTTTCTAATTTTTCAAGATCGCACAGAGTATAGGGAAAAGAGAATACACAGATCGAAAATAGTAGCAACATGGAAATAAAAAACAAAAAATTGAAATAAAACCGAAATTTCATCTCTGCAAAAATTCAAAAAGGGCATTATTCAGGCTCTATACCTCCGGATTTGACTGAAATGACCGTATCTTGGGAAAATGGAAACATTTTCGAGTGAAACGAAAAACGATAATGTCTAAAACTAGCACTTCAAACACAATGGAACAATCTTTTCAACTCGAAAATGTATGAAAATATAAGAAACCAGAGATGCAGCAACATGAATTCAAGATCTCGATCTACAATGAAAGTAGGTCTTCAAATGCATTCTGATATCATGTTCCACAACACAAGTATTCCAACAGAGGATGAATACTTTCAGTAACCACTCACAAATCTAGATAAAATATCAACACACCGATGTTTTGACATGGTAAAACCCATACGGGGAAACATCAACCACCCCAACCAATGTGGCGACTTGGAGCAATTTATTAATGCAAAAGCAAAATTTTGCATAGAGGTTTACAAGAGAGTTTCTCACAATCGATGATCGACAAATGATCATTGATTCTCTTTAAATAGAGATCATGGACCAATCGTGTGTTAAGCCATAGATCAATGTAGCCGTTAAGATTGAGGAGAATATGAACCATCATATTACTCTATGTCGGGAAAATATCGTGACCGTCAGATTTCTTAACTACAAATGCATACTAAAGAAACACACTTTTACCTAATGACACATTAGACCAAGTTGATCTCAACTAAATCCTAAGTGTCTAAATATCCTAACAAAAAGATATGCAAAAACATGGAAGATATCTTACCTCTACCTTTGCACATTATTCCCAAGCTTACTCCGAGGACTCGAAGATAGCTTATGTTTCTCGAGAGTCATGTTAAAAAATTTGACATAGTGTAAGATAAACAAACATGTGAATTAAGAATAAAGTGATTGTCCTTTATGCCACATCATCAACAAGAAACAATGTTCATCCTCACAAGCACCAAGATAATGAAGAATGACAACAATAACTCACAATCATCATCCATCTCACAAGAGTATAATCTCAAACTAACCATGTCCTCTATTTTACATATGAAAATAACTTACAATGCAAAAAGAGGGACCCCTTGCAAGAGTGAAAATGCCTCTTTATAGATATCTTAAATTGTCATTGGCCATCCATTGGTCTAACTCTTGACTTTTTAACTCTATGGTTCTTGGCCTCCAAGTTTATTTAATTAAATTGTTTTACAATTTGTCATCATCAAAAAATTTACATGAACGGGTATTCCTTTTCAATAATAATAATACCATACAATATTTCCCATCTTTATCCTTCATTTTCCCTTTTTGTCCTTTTGTGTTGGGAAAATATTCTTGGGAGGTTTGAGCATGTACTATGTGTTGATTTTGTAGCTTCGGGAGGTATTCCCACAAGAGGACAAAGTGTTAGGAATGCGGGAATATTCGTTGGCATTAGATTAGCCTTTCAATTTGGTGAAAACCCCATTGGATTTGGTTGGGGGCTTCATGGGTTTGGTGATGGGATTTGTGGGCTTGCGTTGGGGCTTCACACCCACAAGGAAAACCTAAATTGATGTTGACTTGTGGAGGGGCTTCTATGGTGAACCCCAAGGATTTCATATAAAGAAGAGATGTCATTGTGAAATCTCATTGTATCATAGTGGAAGAATGGATTTATCATAAGTGATTATGCACTTGTGCTAGGAGACTTGGTGATTTAAGCAAAGAGAAATTCTGCTAGGGTGGAAAATCTAGCCTAATGTTAAGGATTCTCTATATTTTTTTCTTGGTAGGGAAAATAACAATGTATGTGTGGGAGAGAGAGACGAAACCGTAGAAGAAATAAGTTGTACGAGTGGAGCGAGTTGTAAAAAGGGTCCGTACATGTATGTGGGTTGTAGTGGGAACATTCACATATGTACGCAGGTTGTTGTGAGAACAGTCGCGTACATCCATACAAGATATTTTGGGCAGGAGAAGGTTCATACAGACTGACGTTAGGTGACCTCAACAAGTCATATAGGTGGTCTGCATCAAATTTGTGGGCATAGGAGATTTTCATAATATAGTTGAGGTTTGCTCTTTTGTTTTGTATTGGAAGGACAAGGTTGTCCTCAGATTCTCTTATTTTGGAAGGACAAGGTTGTCCTCATATTTGGTGATATTGTATTAGTTGAGAGGACTAGTTTTTGTCCTCATATTTGAAGGATTGGATAAAGTTACAGAACAAAATTATTGTGACTCTTGTGTATTGATGATTCATCTTTGATCTTGTTGTTTCTGCTGCATATGTTTTCATTCAACAATTTCAATGTAAAGTTGTTTAGTTATAGTTAGATCACTAGGAAGCAATTTTCATATCTGAAATTAGTCACATAGAGTTGCATGTGAAAATTGACATGGTATCATATCTTGGGATTTGAAGAGAAGGGGATCATCTTGAGACACCTTGTTGGCTACAACACTATAAGAGTGTTGTACTTGTTCATATGTTCTTGTTCTAGGAAGTTCAAGATGGTGAATATATTGAAGCTTGAATATAAGTTGGAAGGGGAAACCAACTTCTGGGCTTGGAAGGCAAGGGTTCTCCTTTAGTTGGAAGAGAATGACCTCAAGGAGTATGTTGAGGGTGTGGTTGTAGCACCTACTGATCCATAGGAGTTGGTAGCTTACAAGAAGAGGGAAGTGAAGGCCAAGCAGGTATTACTAAAATCCGTGAAGGATCACTTTATTCCTCACATTGTCGAGAAACAAATTTCCAAGGATATGTATGATGATTTGGTGGGTCTTTATCAAAACAAGAATACTGGCAGGATGCTACACTTGAAGCATCAAATTCAAATTATCAAGATGACCAATGAAGATACAATTGTTAGTTATCTTATGAAGATTACTCAGATCCGAGATCAGCTCACAACTATTGGTGAGCCAATGCAGGATGTTGAGTTGGTGAATGTAGCATTGAGAGGTCTTCCCAGGTCCTGGGAGCCATTTGTGCAGGGGATTTGTGCAAGAGACAAGTTACCAGAGTTTGAAAGACTATGGACAGATTGCATCCAAGAGGAGACCCAGTTGGTATCCAAGGATGATATGGATGGTGTGGTAAAGAGTAGCAGTGATGAGAACCAATCCCTGGCAACCCTCACTAGGAAGGGTAGAAGGGGTTCTCTAGATAAAAGTGATTTGTTAGGGAGAAGGGATTCTCTTGAGAGGGAATTATTTCCAGAGTCGAGAAAGAAGAAGGATCTTAGTAAGATCAGACGTTTTGAATGTCATGATTTTGAGCACTATGCTTCACAGTGTCCACACTGGAAGGGAAGAGGAAGAAGGAAATGGGAATCAACAATAGAGATTGATGAGATTGCAAACAAGTTCCATAGGGAGATATTGTTGGTCTCCCCCCTTTCAATTACTGTCTCCAACAGGGAGATATGTTGGTGGATAGAAGAGCATCTTGCCATATGACAGGTGCTAGAGAGTTGTTTGACACTCTCACAGAGATTGGCTCATACTTATGTATGGAGCTTGGTATGAGAGCCAAGCATTCAATGTGAGGATCAGATACTGTATCATTTCAATTGGATTCAAAAGAGATATTGAGGGGTCAAATGTGTTGTGGGTGCCAGAACTCAAGAGGAGTGTCCTCTTAGTCTTGGAGATTGAGAGGAATGGATACCATGTATTGTTTCGATATGGACATGCATTTCTTGTGCCCAGAAGGACTAGCTTCATATCAACAATAGTTCTTGGAGTTAGAGAGGGGAAACCTATATAGGTTGAGGAGAAGCCTATGAGTGTTGTGACCAGCATGAGTAGAGAGACAGATGAGGAGGAGCATGTGGCTCCACGAGTGGTGAGGCAGGTGACCCCACTAGTGGTACATGATCAGAGGCAGCCAGAGTTCATAGGGAGCCATCTCTTAGGATCCAAGAGGGAGGAGAAACCTCCCAGGACTATGCAGAGAACCGTGGATAGGGAGAAGATGGCCCCAGGGGATGTGCAGACTCAGAGGGAGACAAGTTTTAGGAGGAGCATGTGATCTTAGAGTGAGCCTGATCTCAAAGAGAGTTAGTTGGCTCATAGGGAGAGGTGGTCATCCAGAGGGATTTCCCCCTCAGATTCAGGTGGGAGAGAAACATCTTCCAGGACCGACAGACATGTGTCATGGGTTGAGGAGGCCAGACAAGAGCTTGAAATGCAGGAGGCTTCTAGGGCATATGAGACATCCATGGAGTATCCATGTATTTCAGCAGGTTATGCTACTGTGATAGAGGAGGTCATATAGGAGCTTCAAAGGAAGGAGACTTATAGGGCATGTGAGACATGTATGGAGTATCCATGTGTTTTAGCAAGATTTTCTACAGTGATCGAAGATGCAACCAGTCAGACATATTTTTCCTCAGTGACCGAGGATGTGGCCAGTCAAACATATTTTTCCTTAGTGACTAAGGATGTAGCCAGTTCGACAGATTTTGCTTCAATGACCGAGGATGCATCTAGCTAGACAAATTGGGTAGCAGGATCTGCGTTAATGACCAAGGATGTGGCTAGTCAGACAGATTCTACTTTAGTGACCATGGATGCGGCCAGTCAGACATATTGGACATCAAGAAGTTGGGATGGCTAGGATGTTAATATAGTAACAAATCTAGATACACTTCTAGCATGCGAGGAAGAGGATTGGATTATAGACGAGAAAGCAAACCACATTGGATTTGGAAGAGAGATGTTTCTAGTACTAGAGGTACATCCAGCTGATGGTGGATGGGATACCTCCTTCACTAAGAGGGAGTGTTGATTTTTTAACTTTGGGAGGTATTACCAAAAGAGGCCAAAGTGTCAGGCATGTGGGAATCTTTGTTGGCACCAGATTATCCTTTCGTCTTGGTGAAAACCCCCTTGGATTTGGTTGGGGGCTTCATGGGTTTGGTGATGGGATTTGTGGGCTTTTGTTGGGGCTTCACACCCACAAGGAAAGCCTAATTTGATGTTGACTTGTGGAGGGGATTATATGGTGACCCCCAAGGATTGCATATAAAGGAGAGAGGTCATTGTGACATCTCATTGTATTATAGTGGAAGAATGGAGTTAGCATAAATGAATCTGCACTTGTGCTAGAAGGCTTAGTGATTTCAACAAAGGGAAATTATTCTAGTGTGGTAAATATGGCCTAGGGTTGAGGAATCTCTATCTTATGTTCTTGGCAGGGAAAATCACACCGCACGTGTGGAAGAGAGAGAGACAACTATAGAAGGAAGAAGTTGTACAAGTGGAGCGAGTTGTACGAAGTTTCCATACAAGTTTTCGTACATGTACACAAGTTGTAGTGGGAACAATCACGTATGCATGTGGGTTGTTGTGAGAACATTGGTGTGCATCCGTACAAGTTCTTCTGGGCAGGAGCAGGTCCATACATGCTGACATTAGGTGACCTCAGTGGGTCGTACAGGTGGTCTACAACAGATTTGTGGGTAGAGAAGATTTCCATAATATAGTTGAGGTTTGGTCTTTTGTTTTGTATTAGAAGGGAAAGGTTGTCCTCATATTCTCTTGTTTTGGAAGGACAAGGTTGTCCTCATATTTGGTGATATTGTATTGGTTGAGAAGATTGGTTTTTGTCCTCACATTTGAAGGATTGGATAAAGTTATAGAACATAATTATTGTGTCTCTTGTGTATTGATGATTCATTTATGATCTTGTTGTTTTCGCTACATATGTTTTTAGTCAATAATTTCAGTGTAAAGTTGTTCAGTGATAGTTAGATCACTAGGCAACAATTTTCAGATATGAAATTAGTCACATAGAGTTGCATGTGAAAATTGGCTCTATGTTTCCTTCAAACTTTGAATATAAATAACCCTTTGTAGCTCTTGATTTGTCTTTTAGTGGCTCTTTGGATGATTGGCCTTTTAACTATGGTTCACTTGATTTGAGTGCACAAACTTGGGTCATTTTATGTCCTTCAAATCATCGACTTGATAAGGCTAAGTTTTTTTCATCTCTCTTTGAATTCATATGCTTCAAGTATACAAGAGCAAACATCCTAAAATGGTTTTGGAGCTCATTTCATGCATGCATCTTTTTATGTGTTTTCATTTCTTCATGTACCCTCCACTCTTGCACCACATCCTATAAAACACCAATACAAAAATTCATAGCCTTTGGGATGCAAAAAATTGATGTGAAATCCATGTTAGTAAACCAAAAGTTGATAAAAGGACATTAGAGCCATTTAGAAGTAATGGAAAACTATCTTTTACAAACTCTTAATTTGATTCGCAAGGCTCAAGGCTTAGCTTTTTGGATAAGTGTGCATGAATGGTGACATAGTTGCATGCACCCTTTTCATTTTCAAAATATAATGTATCGCTTAAAAGTATATGTGCACTAATTTTTCTTTGAGAGCAAGCCAATTCAAGTATGTAAAATATAACTACTCTTCCTTTTGATCAACTTTCCATTTCAAGTATGTAAAATATAACTACTCTCCCTTCCAATCAACTTTCCATGAATCTTGCCCCTTGAAACTAATGAGTGATTTACTATGCAATGTGGCAAAAGGAATCCTTCAGCACTTTCTTCTTAAGAGAATCTTGCATTCAACATGAACCCTCGAATTTACCATTGAGACATAAAGCATTATGAGTACATGTGCATACAATTTTTTTCTTTTAATACTTCAATTTCACTATAGTTCTATCAAGAATAGAGCAATGAATGTTTCAATCCATATTTCATCCTTGAGTTTAGATGAGTATACAATTCTCTTTTAAAAAAAAAAAATGAAAATAGAGGTGCACGCAAAACTTAAAGTGATATGACAATTTAAAATCCATAATCTTGCTTTAAATTTGAAATTAGGTTGTAAGACAGGATTTTCTTTTATGCATAATGGCTTTATTTGGCTTTGTTCTGTCATAGTCCTAGTTTGAGGAAGAAACTAGTTTTAATGAGTTGGAAAAATGAGGTTTTTACCTTTTACAAAATCAACATACCTCTCTCTTATCTGTGATCCCAAAAACCAGCACTATGCAACTCACTACTTCTACTTGCAAGCACAAATGAGTAGATGCAAGTCATCCTTCAAGCAAAAACATAAAGCTAAAAATTATTAAGCATGAAAGAGCAATTTGAAAACTAAAAAGAGAGTTGAGAATGCAAATTTAAGACTAAAAAGAGGGCTGGAAGCTTATTTTTTGTGCAAGTGCATGAGGGCTGAAAATGCAAATTTAAGACTGAAAGAAATAGCCCTTTTGGTCTTTGACACCACGGCTGAAAATGTAATTTTCAAGCATGAACACGAATTAGCAATTGAATTTTTATGTAAGCACATGAAGGCTAGTAATGCATGTAAGAGTGTGAGAGAAATAGCAATTTTTTTATGGGGGCTGAATAATACATTTCAAGCTCGAAATGCATTGTCAAACAAGCCTGCAAAGAGATCTGAAAATGGAATTTTGAAGGAAGCTCAACAAAGAGCTGAAAATGAAAATTCAAGCAAGCTAAAATTATGTTGCGCAAGGTCAGAAAAGAGAGCTGAAAATGCAAAATATAAGACTCGAAAACAAGCATGATAGAGCAAATTTAAGGCTCAAAAGGAGGGTTGAAATTACTTTCTTAATCTTGAACAAGAGAGATAGAATTAAACTCTTCATACAATCAAAATAATTTAATTTCCAAGCATGCTCAAAAGAGGTTTGGAAATGCAATTTTAAGCAAGCTTCAACGTTAAGATAATTGGCAAATTGAGTTCAAGAAATGGTTTTATGCTTGCACTTAGATCTTTGAGCTTTCAAGCAATCAAGCAAGGTGTGAATCATGAGCACAAAACATGATTCACAAGCCTAAAAATCTTCAAGCACAATTGAGCATGTAAAATGTAAAGCTTGATGTAAAGAGAGCAATGTCCAATCTTTTAAGTAAATGCCATCTCAAGTGCAGCACTCTTTCTCCAATTATCTTTGATGCTTGAGATAAATTTGAAAAAGATAGTTTTAAATGTACAATGGTTGTAGTGATTAAATGTTTGTTCTGAGTTAACAATTGTTTAAAAAAAAATTGGTATGTTGAAGAATAGGCTTCCTCCATCACATTCATCAAGTGCAATCAAGATTGTAACTAAACAAGCAAATGATGAATGAAATTGTGTACCAAACACTTACTCTTCCATGAATTTGTACTTGAAATCATAGTTACCAAGTTTTAATCGAGACAATAACAATTCGAATTAAAAATAAAAATTCTATAATAAACTCTTAATGACTTAGATATATATACTTCCCTTCCTAGAGTAACTATGCATTTGGCTCATTTTCTTCCTTATTTATGAAAATAGATAATGTGTAACAACTTTAGAAGTAAAATTTACCAAGAGAAGTTGTGACTACCTCTTCCCTCCAAAACCACAATCTAATTCGTTTCAAAGCATATTTATCTAAAATCCCTCCCCAAATCACAATTAATAGATGCATATTTAAAAATTGTCCGCGACCACTTCTGGTCTAATTTGCCCACTTTCACACTTCAAACTCAAATTCTCTCGTGTTTTCCTGGCTTTCAAAACCCTTTT
>ML826232.1:5540-18110 GCA_009831015.1 Picea engelmannii
GCTAACACCACCCACGACTTGGAACATGCTGCCATTATCCATGCCTTGAGGATGTGGAGGCATTATCTCATGGGAAAGAAATTCGAATTAAGGACAAACCACATTGGACTGAAGTATATTTTTGAGCAACCGACCTTGAATTCCAGGCAAACAAGATGGCTAGAATTTTTAAGTGAATATGACTTCGATGTCAAGCATATCAAAAGAAAGGAAAATAAAGTTTCTGATGCACTTAGTAGAAGAGTGCATCTCATGCATGCTACTGTTGTTAGTATGCATCAGTCAGACTTGAAGAGGAGAATTTTAGATGGTCTTGTTATAGATCAGCATTACCTACAGGTAAAGGAAAACTTACAACAAGGAAATGTACAACAGAAAATAAAGGAGTATGAGATAAAGGAAGACAAATTAATCAACATAAAAATAGAATCTATGTTCCTAGTTCTGGAGAATTGGGGAATTTGGTACTGAAGGAAATGCATGATGTTCCTTATGCTGGATATCTCGGTTACTAGAAAACAATTACAGTAGTAAGAAGGAATTTTTTTTGGTCGGGTATGAAGAAGGATGTTGCTGATTACATCGCTCGATGTATGGAATGTCAGAAGGTGAAGGCTCAACATAGGCACCAACAAGTTTGTTGCAGCCATTGGCAATCCTAGAGAAGAAATGGGAAGTGATCACCATGGATTTCATCACAGGATTACCCAAAACGAATAAGAAACATGATTCAATCATGGTGTTGGTTGACAAATTAACAAAGGCTGCTAATTTTGTGCCTGTGAAGACAACACATACAATGGCTAATTGTTTAAGGAAAATCTCCCTGCGGACAGGTAGATCTCCTCAAAGAGATAGAATCTTAACTCTAAGACAGAAAGTGATTATCATATTCATTGACTTCCTTTTATATCTAGGTGGACTAGTGTGTGAGGAGGAAGGAGAAAATAAGTACCTTTTACTGGTGTTTGTCCCTGCACGCTCCGAGTTGAGCTCCAATATTTCGCTCCTTGATAATCCCTATAGACAAACAAAGTACGACCACTTCCTACTCTATCAAGATTAGTCTAAAATAGTTCTATCTACTAAAGAGACAAATTCATGTGAGATTGAACACAAATTAGAAAGAAACAGGACAAGCAAATTATATTAATGAAGACAAAACATCTCTTACAGCCATAGATGAATTGCAGCAGTTTCATCAAGTCCTCCTTATCTAACCCTTGCTCAAAATATCCATAATACGAATGATGATAGCTTCACTGATTGCTCCCTATGATATCATAGGTCTCTTGTGTTAGAAAAATAGGACTACAGAGCAATAGAATAAAAAAAATGTGGAAACAAAACACAGAAGATACACAATACAAGAGAGACACAGATTTATGTGGTTCACCTAGTGTGGACTACGTCCACCAGAGAAATTTCCAGGTCCTTCCTTTATTATTATCTAGCAAATGAAGGGATACAACCTACAACAAAACCCATTGTAACTTCCTCTTCTTTCTCTCACAGTCTCCTCTCTCAGAATACAATATTCACCATCAACCATAGCTGCAATACATTTCCCTCATAAAAGAGGGTTTCCTTCTAGGGAAAAAAACCCTAACATAATCTCTACTGTTAGATCTGTGACCTTATAATGAACGGTTTAGGTTTATAATGAAATTATAATATACTTTTATAAGGCAATTTTTCCTTTGGGGGCTTTGCCCCCGAACCCTCGCTTGCCCCCAGACCCCGCAGAGGGAGTACCCCCCTCTTTACTCCCTCGAGTCGAAGAGTGTACATACTTTTGGGATGTAAATACTTCATGGGGTATAAACATGGATAAAAGCAAGCACCTCTGAATCAGGAAGATAATCGGCTCCACAACCAACATCTTTCTGCCAAATTATCTCTGTTCAAGCACCACTTATAAGATAATAAGTTTGGTGTGATTCTCCTTTTCCAGTCCCCTTTCACCATTAGAATGCTTGCTTATATAGCCTTGGAGAGGCTCAACAAATTGAGATATCCTTGGGGAAGTTGAGGATTTGCCTCCTTCAGTTGAGGATCTTCCCTAAGATCATGGATGGACTAGGGATTCGAATCCAACAACCTTCCAAGAATGAAAGGATCCTTCCCCCATTCATCTCAACAACTTAACTACTGCCCAAAATAGGTAGCGCTCCCTCAAGAGGGCCATCAGAGCACTGTAGTGCTCCCTAGTAGGCTTAAGGGGGGCACCAACACTCCTAAAGACACCAACTCTCCCTTAGAAAGGCCAAAGGAGCTTTATAATGCTCCTAGACAATGTAAGGGGGAGCGCCAGTGCTCCCAGAAGAGGTATAGAGGAGCACACTCCTCTAAAATTTAGTTTTTGAGGTGCTTTTAGATGGAAGAAGGTTTGTAAGCCTGTTGACTCACTTCTCCTCTTCCAAATCAAGTGTTTGAGGTGTTTCAAACGTTCTTCTCTTGTTGTTATAGGCACGACATAGGCATGATGGTAGTATGATTTCTTTAACACTTGCGACACTTGTAAGAAAAATTTGACACTTGTAACCTTTGTAATGACGACACTTGCGACACTATCAAAGTGAGTATTTTTTATGTGTAACAGATTGCCCCCCAAAGTATGAAGTTAGAAGACGAGAACTAATAACTGAAATGTTTTGTAGAATTTCAAGCAAGGGTATAGATGCAGAGAACCTGACAAAAGATGCACATAAACATCCAACAAATATTATGACATGTTTCGAACCCAAGGCAGGCATACCTATGCTTGGGTGATTGAGACTTGCAAGATATGGCCGCCATAAAATACACTGCGGATCCATAATTGTATTGATAAAAAGGTATAGCCATTGGAAATACATTGTGGATCTATACTCCCATGACCTGAACTGATCGTAGCCACAAAGAATAAACAGTGGATCTATGAGATGACAAGACATATCCATGACCAATACAAAGTGGATCTATGTAACAATATATGTGTCATTGTTCAAGAGAAACTCCATCGCAACCTAGGCAAAGTACATATCAAAGTGATCACTCGACCCAAGGTCTTCTTACCGATCCCGATGTAGTACGAATATAACCATGTGAATAGATGTCCTGATTTCGAACATGGAAAAAACCACTTGATTACTGGTCAATGATGTAAACCGTTAACACGCGCGAGGGAGATCACCATTAATGTCAATGATTCCCAAGGTACCCTAGTACATTCCAACGAATGTGAATGGATGAGATGAAGTCGAACATCCATGGAATCATCCAATCAGAGGTCAATGATGTAAACCCACTGTCAGATGTGAGGAGGCCTGCCATTGAGGCATGTAGGTCCCAAAGTACTAACTAGTTTCTAAGGCTAGTTCCTGGATAATGTGTTGAAATCGACAGGAATAGACTCGTCGAAGGAGGGCCTTGATGTATCCCCCATCAACGACATGAAATGAACATAGAGATGTAATTGGTAGATCAAATGAACATGGACTGACACGGGTATTGAGAAAAGATATTTGTGATGGCTGACTCTCAAGGCGAATACCTCCCTTGAACACTGAGACACGACAATAGGAACATGATATGGACCAAAACTTTATGATGCAGTGGATGTTATGAATTACGTCAGGTGACCCAATGGAGTGAAAGAAACTCAAAGGATTGGCTCAGTGCAGAGGTTCAACGGATTAAAATGCGTGCAAAAGACAAAGTGTTGTGCTCAAGGGCGACTCTAAGAATTACTTGGTAATGTTCTCAAGAGACTGCTTGGCTTGCTTCTTTCAATTTTTCCCCCCATCCAGATAGATGAGTACCTCTTTTTAATTTAACGATCTTGAGGAGGATAACACATGCTCGATAAAACTCACCTTCAGTAAGTTCCTCTTCCTTTGTTTAAGGAAATGGAAGAAGTAAGGGTTCAATCCCATATGGACCTGTCGATGTTTGTTTTAGCGAGTCCAAAGATAGAAAATTCAAAGGTTTTTCATGATTATAGAGTCTGGAAAAACACTTAAAAGAGAACTCTCTCAGTTCCTTTTTCATAAAGTAGTCTGATGAGACAGAAAAAGAGATAAAATATCGCTCAACAAACATTTTCTTCAAACACTTTAACGAGCGTGAAGAGAACAAGGTCACTCGGTAATCTTTTCATCTTTAGAGAGTCTGAAAAGGACTTAAAGATGACTCCAATGTTGTCATTTTTTCGTAATGTTAGTCTTGCGAGGCCGAAAAAGAGATAAAGTATCACTCGAAAGATGCCCTTTCAAACCTTTTAACGAGTGGGAAAGGAAGCAAGATCACTTGACAATATTTTCATGTTTAGAGAGTCTGAAAAGAGCTTAAAGGAGACTCTAGGGGGTTCCTTTTTCATGTATCCATACAGGTCCAAAAAAGAGATAAAATTCTACCCAGATGTATTCTCATGTATTTACGAGCACGAGAAATAACAAAGACTAAGCTCGGTATGCCCCCAGCTTGAAAGCTAGTGGCTTAACTCTAGAAAGATCATCAAAGGCTGGAGACATGCCCTCCAAGCTTTGATTCATTCACCAGCTCTAAGGTCATCACCAATTTCCCTAGTATATGAGAAAAAGGAGAATGGTGGATGAAAAGAAGACTTAAGAGAGGTAACTATTTCATTTTTTAAACGAGCTTGACACAGAAAAATAACTATGCTCAAGACCTCTGTTTCATTTTTTAACGAGCTTGCCACAGAGAAGAGAAACTATGCTCGTGGTTGATTCTTGATCATGGCTTTCGAGAGGATAATTCTCTAGAAGGGTACCATGTCAAGTGACAAAACTCGGTCATGGCTTCCAAGAGATCTTCACCGGATGGAAGAGAATCATTCTGGAAGGAACACATGTCGAGGGTCATGACAGGGGTAAGGAGATTAGGCTCCAATAACCCTACCAAAGAAATCACCATGTCAACTACCAAATCCAAAGCATCAAAAGTTGAAATCATGGGAGACAATGCCACATAATTGACATGCGGTGGGGGCGATACTGTCTGCATATAAGAACCACTTAGGGAGGTAACCTTGTCAGGGCCGAGGAATGAAAGTTGATCAATAGTCACAATTCTTCCATTGTGAGGGAAATATATCACACAGAAAAGAGTGGATACAATAGCTTTGATGGCATAGACATAATCCCACCCAAGGAATAAAGTGAAATCTAAGGGGTCTCGGACTACCATGACATCGATAAAGACAGTTTTCCCTGCCAAAGTTATAGGAAACTTAGGAAGGATCCCTAAAGGTTGACCAGTTCTTCTGTTAAAAGCTAACAGATTCTGTGTAACCGGTGCAAGTTGTGGAAAACCCAAAGCATACCAAGAAACAAAAGAAAAAATACTAACGGATGCACCTTCATCTATCAACATTTGAGGAACGTTCTGACCTCGAACCTATACTATAATCTGGAAAGGAATGTGAGAGGGAAGACGAGGTCCAGTTAGCGCACCCCAATCAAAAAGGATGTCTTCTTTTCTTGGAGGGGGTTTCACAGGAGAAGGAGGAATGCCCCTGACATGGTAGAGTCTGTATTAATGAGAAAAACATGGGAAATATTGGGTTTACTCTCTAGAGAGAGAGTAGGATTGATCGATGATTGGATCGGATCAACCAACGGTGGACTTGGATAGACCACTCTAGCACTCTTCAGAGGAAGAGTGGAACTAACCGAGGAAGGGACTGGATTAGTCACTTTGACATTCCTCAATGGAGGAATGGGATCGATCGATGGAAAAACTGGATCGACCACTTGAGTTTCATTCTACAAGGGAAGAATGGGGTTGACGGGTGGAAAAGGATCGACCGCTTTGGTGTCACTCTCTAACGGGAGAGTGGGATCGACCGAGGATGAAAATAGATCGACCACTTTGGTGTCACTCTTTTGATGAAGAGATGGGTTGATTGATGATGGAACTGGATCAGCTACTTGGGTTCATGGTTCAATCAAGGAGGAAACTAGATTGACCACCTGATCAACTAGACTGACTGGGGATGGAACCAGATTGACCAGTCCATCAACCAATGATGGGTTGGAAGAAATATTACGATAACCTTTTGGAAGTTGAAGTTTTTCCAAAAGAGAAGAAGCCTCGTCAAAGCGAGGAAAAAGGTGAGAGTAATGATTACATTTACATAAAATGCAAGGGAACTTGACAGTTTTCTTCTTCTTACCAACCTGAACATCACTAGTTGATGGGGTATCATCGACATGACTGACAGAGGCCGATGACGTGGAGGACCACACTTCTAAGACGTGGGTAAGACCGTGGAAATCCCTCAGAAAGTGGTCACCCTTACAAAATATGCAAGGGAATTTGGGTTTGGGATTTTTCATTTTAATCTTGTTGACCTCATCAACACTCCCAGTACTATTAACCATAACTGGTTTCCCAGAGCCAACATCTAATGTTTTGGGGGCCTTTGTCCTTTTCGGGTTCTTCTTCTTCTTCTCTTTTCGTTTCTTCTTCTTCTGATCAACCTAGCTACTTTCTTTAGAGCTTTCACTAGGCGAAGAAGGAGAAATGGAAGGAGACTTTATGGATGAGGAAGGTGAAAAGTCGACATGAGGTTGATGTGTGGGTGGTGTATTGACATCCAAAGTATTAGGTGTAACTGAAACATTGGGAGGATTTAGGATCACCGGAGTGGGGAACAACCAACTGGTAATCCAATAGTGAGTCCTGGAAGACTCAGTGTGGCAACATATGGAGGACCAAAGTTTCCAAACGAAGGAAAAGTATAGGGTTCCCCAAGAGAAGGGGTTCCTCCATTGGTACTCCCAAGATTCGATTCCATTAACACTGACTCGAACTAAGGTCCACTAAGTAAAACAAACAACACATGCTAAGAATCTTAGAAGAAATCAATCAAACAAACCTTCCGATGATGAAACCACTAGTTGGTGATGAAATCCAACGTCGCGAGATCAAAATAGGAAGGGGCGGGGATAGAGTAGGTGGATCAGTTATGTTGGTGACCTGCTTAACGGACTTACTCCTTGGTGCAAGCTTCCATGCAGTAATTGTAGATTTACCCTCAAAGGAGCCTGAGTGAGCTTGACCAATGTCTGTTCCAGGTACAGTGAGACTTCCCTTCACCGTCACCTTGTGTGAGACCCTAAAGATTGTGGCTACTAAGGTCACCAACTCATAGTCAGCCCATGGGCGAGTACAGTCAATGGTCCAATCGAAACATATGGGCAGGATAACAAGTCCAAAATCAACCCTAAAGGCTCCCACACATAATCATGGGTATACCTTCCAGTGACCCCCAATATACAATCCGACCACTACAAACAGTTGGGTCACGGAGGGATAATATCCATAACTCACCCGAATGTGACCTCGTGCATAACCCCTGTGTGAGAGGGGGATCCTAGCAAGCCAATACGACAATTGGATTTGACTCTCCCTACCACAAGATACTAAGTTTTTTCGATAGCTTTGGAAAGTTATCCTTTCAACCTATTCCAAATCCCCACACCTTAAACTAATGTAGGTTTGCTAACAAAGATGTAAAAAAGTCTGATAAATTTTAGTTAAGCGTTGATTTTAATGGTTGTTGTTTACTCAGAGGGTGTACGAAAGTGAAACTAATGGAATGATGACTCAATTCCCAAAAATATGCATGAAATATGATAAGCAATCGTTTCTTTTCAATGAATACCTATTTAAGGGAAAGAGGAAGAGTCATTTTCACTATCAAACACTTGATAAGGAATGCCCTCAATCAATTTTGTTCTTAATCAAATCCAACATGATGCTACAACATTTCAGAAGTGAAAATTAATATGAAAACTAATCATTAAGATGTACTTTTGTCGTTTTCATGCGAATGATGATCAATTCAATGAAAAACTTATCCTGCCAACTACCCTTTCAGATCAAGGAGATTCGGGCAAGAAAAAGAAGATTTCGCACAAATAACACACCCTTTTGCAATCAAACAAGAGAAAGAAAATAAAAAATGCAAAAGGAAGGAGAAAGAAATTGGATCATATGACCTCAAAGAATGAAATGAGAAGAGTCACAGACTTCTAATGTCCTTCACTAGAGTTCCCGCTCAGTCGGATAGGAGAGAAGAAAGCAGGGGATCGATTTCAATCTCTCAACAGCAAAAACTCAAAAAGAATGAAGAAGGGCATAAAATATGAACAAAAATGTGTTTACTTCTCAGGAGGAAGCATGTCAAAGGTCAAAGGAAGAATTATTCAATCATAAAACAACCTAGCAAGTGAAAAAATAGGGTTTGGACCTCCAAAAAATGGAATTTTTGAAGATATTTTGAGACAAAAGGGGTTGGCTCTCTGGTGTAAGGGAAACCAGGGCATTATAACACTCTTTCCAACACTTCTAGGGAGTGTTGACACTCTTCTAACAAGGGCAGGGGGGCCCCAGACTCAAAAAACTCATAAAAATGTCCAAAATCCCAAAATTTCGATCAAATTTTCACAGGTAAGATGAGTGTGATGGGGTAAAGAGTCAATCAGCAAATGCAATCAGATATGAAGGGGTGAACTAGGTCTGAAAACAATCAAAGGGTAAGACAAGGTCTATGAGGAGAAATCAAAACCAAAAGTTTTGATTCGACCATCCCCAGGGGAGTCGCCAGTTTCTAGGTGGACTAGTATGTGAGGAGGAAGGAGAAAAGAAGTACCTTTTACCGGTGTTTGTCCCTACACGCTCTGAGTTGAGCTCCAATATTTCGCTCCTTGATAAGCCCGATAGACAAACAAAGTACGACCACTTCCTAGTCTATCAATATTAGTCCAAAATAGGTATATCTACTAAAGAGGCAAATTCATGTGAGATTGAACACGAATTAGAAAGAAACAAGCCAAGCAAATTATATTAATGAAGACAAAACATCGCTTACAACCATAGATGAATTGCAGCAGTTTCGTCAAGTTCTCCTTGTCTACCCCTTTCTCAAAAGATCCACGATACGAATGATGATAGCTTCACTGATTGCTCCCTATGATATCATAGGTCTCTTGCTGCCAAATTATCTCTGTTCCAGCACCACTTATAAGATCATAAGTTTGGTGTGATTATCCTTTTCCAGTCCCCTTTCACCATTAGAAAGCTTTCTTATATAGCCTTGGATATGCTCAACAACTTGAGATATCCTTGGGGAAGTTGAGGATTTGCCCCCTTCAGTTGAGGATCTGCCCTAAGATCATGGATGGACTAGGGATTCGAATCCAACTTCCTTCCAATAATGAAAGGATCCTTCCCCCATTCATCTCAACAAATTAACTACTACCCAGAATAGGTAGCGCTCCCTCAAAAGGGCCATTAGAGAATTGTAGCACTCCCTAGTAGGCTTAAGGGGGGCACTAGTGCTCGTAAAGACACCAACACTCCCTTAGAAGGGCCAAAGGAGATTTATAATGCTCCCACATAGTGTAAGGGGGAGCGCCATCACTCCCAGAAGAGGTATAGGGGAGCGCTCTCCTCCAAAACTTAGTTTTTGAGGTGATTTCATATGGCAGAAGGTTTGTAAGCCTGCTGACTCACTTCTCCTCATCCAAATCAAGTGTTTGAGGTGTTTCAGACGTCCTTCTCATGTCATTATAGGCACGACATAGGCATGATGGCAGTATGCTTTCTTTAACGATTGTGACACTTGTAAGCAAAATGTGACACTTGCAACCTTTGTAATGAAGACACTTGCGACACTATCAAAGTGAGTATTTTTTATGTGTAATAGATTTCCCCCCAAAGTATGAAGTTAGAATATGAGAACTGATAACTGAAATGATTTGTAGACTTTCAAGCAAGGGTATAGACATAGAGAACCTGACAAAAGTTGCACACAAACATCCAACAAATATTATGACATGTTTCGAACCTAAGGCAGACATACATATGCTTGGGTGATCAAGACTTGCAAGATATGGCCGCCATAAAATACACTGTGGATCCATAATTGTATTAATAAAAAGGTATAGCCACTAGAAATACACTGTGGATCTATACTCCCATGACCTGAACTAATCGTAGCCATGAAGAATACACAATGGATCTACGAGATGACAATACATAGCCACAACCAATACAAAGTGGATCTATGTAACAATATATGTGTCATTGTTCAAGAAAAACTCCATCGCAACCTAGGCAAAGTACATATCAAAGTGATCACTCAACCCAGGGTCTTCTTACCGATCGCGATGTAGTATGAATATAACCATGTGAATAGATGTCTTGATGTCAAACATGGAAGAAACCACTTGATTACCGGTCAATGATGTAAACCGTTAACAAGCGCGAGGGAGATCACCATTAATGTCAATGATTCCCAATGTACCCTAGTACATTCCAATGAATGTGAATGGATGAGCTGAAGTGAAACATCAGTGGAATCATCTGATCAGAGGTCAATGATGTAAACCCACTTTCATGCGTGAGGAGGCCTGCCATTGAGGCATGCAGGTCCGAAAGTACTAACTAGTTTCTAAGGCTAGTTCCTAGATAATGTGTTGAATTCGACAAGAATAGACTCGTCGAAGGAGGGCCTTGATGTATCCCCCATCAATGACATGAAATGAAAACAGAGATGTAATTGGTAGATCAAATGAACATGGACTAACATGGGTATTGAGACAAGATATTTGTGATAGCTGACTCTCGAGGCAGATACCTCCCTTGAACACTGAGGCACGACAACAAGAACATGATATGGACCAAAACTTTATGATGCAGTGGATGTTGTGAATTACGTCAGGTGACCCAACAGAGTGAAAGAAACTCAAAGGATTGGCTCAGTGCAAAGTTTTAGTGGATTAAAATGCGTGCAAAAGACAAAGTGTCATGTTCAACGACGACTCTAAGAATTCCTTGGTAATGTTCTTTCAATTTTTTTCCCCATCCAGATAGACGAGTACCTCTTTTTAATTTAACGAGCTTGAGGAGGATACCACATGCTCGATAAAACTCACCTTCAGTAAGTTCCTCTTCCTTTGTTTAAGGAACTGGAAGAAGTAAGGGTTCGATCCCATATGGGCCTGTCGATGTTTGTTTTAGCGAGTCCAAAGACAGAAAACTCGAAGGTTTTTCATGACTATAGAGTCTGGAAAAAAACTTAAAAGAGAACACTCTCAGTTCCTTTTTCCTAAAGTAGTCTAGCAAGACTAAAAAAGAGATAAATTATCGCTCAACAGACGTTTTCTTCAAACACTTTAATGAGCGTGAAGAGAACAAGGTCGCTCGGTAATCTTTTCATCTTTAGAGAGTCTGAAAAGGACTTAAAGATGACTCCAATGTTGTTCTATTTCGTAATGTTAGTCTCGCGAGGCCGAAAAAGAGATAAAGTATCACTCGAAAGACGCCCTTTCAAACCTTTTAATGAGTGGGAAAGGAAGAAAGATCACTCGGCAATGTTTTCATGTTTAGAGAGTCTGAAAAGAGCTTAAAGGAGACTTCAGGGGGTTCCTTTTTCATGTATCCATACAGGTCCGAAAAAAGAGATAAAAGTCTACCCGGATGTATTCTCATGCATTTATGAGCACGAGAAAGAACAAAGACTAAGCTCAGTATGCCCCCAGCTTGAAAGCTAGTGGCTTAACTCCAAAAAGATCATCAAAGGATGGAGACATTCCCTCCAAGCTTCGATTCATTCACCGGCTCTAAGGTCGTCACCAATTTCCCTAGTAGATGAGAAAAATGAAAAGGGTGGATGAAAAGAAGATTTAAAAGAGGTAATTGTTTCATTTTTAAATGAGATATACACAGGAAAAGAACTATGCTCAGGACCTCTGTTTCATTTTTTAACGAGCTTTCCACAGAGAAGATAAACTATGCTCATGGTTGCTTCTTGATCATGGCTTCCAAGAGGATAATTCTCTGTAATGGTACCATGTCAAGGGAAAAAAATCAGTCAGGGCTTCCAAGAGATCTTCGCCGGATGGAAGAGAATCACTCCGGAAGGAACACATGTCGAGGGTCATGACAGAGGTAAGGAGATCAGGCTCCAATAACCCTACTGAATAAATCACCATGTCAACTACTGACTCCAAAGCATCAGAAGTTGAAATCATGGGAGACAATGCCACACAATTGACATGCGGCAGGGGCGATACTGTTTGCATATAAGAACCACTTAGGGAGGTAACCCTGTCGGGGCCGAGGAATGAAAGTTGATCAATAGTCACAATTCTTCCATTGTGAGGGAAAGCTATCACATGGAAAAGAGTGGATACAATAGATTTCATGGCATAGACATAATCCCACCTGTTGCACCCTTTTCGTCACCTTGGTGAGCAAACAAGAGGTGCTTACATGCCTAGTTGGGTCCTGCTGAGCATGACGGCTGTAGAGAAAAGAGTTAGAGAAAGAAAAACAAAACTATAAGCAAGAATTAAACTAATAACAGCTAAAATCATAAGCATATGGATAAAGAGATAACAAACACAAAAATACCAATATCACCAATGTTTTTAGGTTGATCTATTGATGAAATCAAAGCACCAAGAAGAAAGGGGACTATGAGTCCCTTCTTCCTCCAAGGGAAGGCTCTTGGACCCTCACAAACTTGCTCTCCTTACAACAAGAAAAATGAAA
>ML826232.1:18400-32011 GCA_009831015.1 Picea engelmannii
AGATTTTTGCGCTAACAACCGTGCATCGTGCGTGTATGCGCGAATGATACGTTTCTGTTCCGTGCATGTGCATGTGCACCCAACTTTTGTAAAGTGCTCTTCAATTTTTCACTACTCTGTCTAGTTTTTGACCTTTTTTGAATGTTGTGAGATTAATTCAGGGCCATGAATGACTTCATTGTTGTTTAACGATACTAAGTTCTTTTTGCCATGTGCGGACGAAATTTCAGTGATAACAGATGCCCCCTGATGGATGAGGGTAGGAGCATATGTATAGCCAAAATCCATCAATGTTTCTTCTACTGAGAATGTTGTTGTAATATAGAGTAAGAGTGGGATCGTGCAGAGCGATCCGTTGGAGAAAAAAGGGAACCGGTAGAACCCGACCTTCTATGAGGTGCGGAAAATAGAAATTTGTGTACAAATGAGGCGGGCATGCCCCATGCTCGTGTCATATAACTCTGAAAAAATATGACGAAGTGTTGGTGTAGAAAACTGCAGCGCCCTTAGGGGCAGTTGTGATAGAGGATGAAGACAATTCTACAAATGAACATGCTCAGAACAATAGGCATTGATTGCGGTACTAAGTAGCAGCGATGATGTGGGCATTGATAGCCCTGCCAAGTTCAAGTGTCTTCGGAAAAATAAAAGAACTAACTGCAATAGTCGCAAAGTAATACCCACTGTAACATGAGAAGGTGTTGGAATTGAATGTTATGGGGGTCAACGACAGCAAGGATCAATGGTGTTTCGCCCTGTGCCGTCTAAGATTGCTCATTAAGTGGATAATGAGAATCAAGATACTGTCACCCTTCCGAAAAATGGTGCTGATGTCGACAAAAGGGAAACGCGACACCCAGAAGCAAAGGGCTTCGTGAAATCAACTAAGGTGAGGAAGTGGTAGAGGTACATGGACGAAGTCAAGAAGTGGGAAGACTCAAGACTGCCCTTGGTTGGAGGATGTATGAGATAAAGAGTGGCCGCAACCGTGTAACAAGGTCGAGTGTCAAGGGGATGACAAGACTGGTGATAAGTTGTGCCAGAGGCGGGACAAGGTGAACAAATTCAGAGGGTAAAGGTAAGTGACTGGTGAAGTACTTTGAAGATATGGACGATGTCAGCAAGGGTAGATGATAAGTAATGCTCCAACCAAGGGTGACATGGGTTGCATGTGGACAAAAGGAAGTAAGCAAGTCGCCAAAGGTGACGACAAAAAGATAATGAAATGACTGGAAATAAAGGCATTTGTACAATAAATAATGAATAATTTTGGGGAGAAATGTACAAATACATAAACGGGTGCCCCAGTGTGAGATGGGTGGCCCAAATAGGGCATAATGTGTTTGGAAGACTGACAAAGGGTGGGGGCCCCATTGGTGAGTTTCTGTATGAGGTAGGTGAAATGAAGGTAGGTTCGCAGATGGGAAAACTGAGTGTGGAGGAAATGAAGGGTTCATGATACTGCGGAAGGGTAGGTAAAAAAAATAGAACCATGAAGAGATAATCTGGGAGTCCATGTGGGAAAGCTAGCAAAAATGAGGAGAATAAGTATGTGGTTAATTTGTGACATGATGAAAGACTATCGGGACTCCCATCCCTAAAGGGTAATGAAGAACAGCATGAGTGTCAAAAGTGCCAAAAGGTGCTATGAATGGGACAACTCATGTGGGTCACAATGCTACTGGGTAACAGTACCGAAGGTGCAAATGGAGGCGTGGGTACTGTAGATCCGGGAATGGGGATCCTAGAGGGTGTGACTGGAAATGTAAATACGATACAGTGGGAAAGACTACATGCTAGTGCTGAGTATATACCTAAAGGGGTGGTGTTGATGAATGATGATCAAGTACCTGCACACATGACAACCAAATACCCAAAGTGAACAATATCTGAAGAGAATAAAAGATATGAGCATGTATTTGATAAATGTGACTATGCGCGGGAATTCCTGACCATGATCTGAAAAAAGGTGCCCCGGGGGCTCAGGATGAAAAGTGACCTAGGGACTGTTGTGATGTAGGTGACGGGATGATGATCCCGTGGCTGAAGACGGTTTGAAAAATGGACACCTTGGGCTCCTGGAATGGTGAGTGGAAGTTTGGCAAAAGGCCTATATATAGCTATAGGGCCCACATTGCCACCTCATTTGTACCTGCTGCAATAGTGAGTGGACGAGCAGTTTCAGAGGAGATTTAGAGATTTGGGAAGGATGAGGCATCCGATTGACGATCTGCGAGTATCAGGTTAGTGGTCTGATCATCCTGCATAGAAATAGGTTTTCAATTTTTGGGCAGGGTCTATACGGGGGGGCATACAGGGGTATGTAGGGGATGTGGGCCCCCCATACGCAGGCAACTCGGTGAGAGGCGCGCATGTGTGTGCAGTTGTACACTTATTATACGTGAATGGGTGCATGATAGGGGGAATTTAAGGTGCGCCCGAAGGGCACGCCTGTGAGTTGAACAGGCGCACATCAGTGCACGCCTGTAGGTTTGACAGGCGCACACCAATGCACGTCTGTATGGTGAACAGGCACGCGTAAGGGCGTGCCTGTGAAGCAAAAAGGTGTGCACTGATGCGCACCTATTCAGTGTACAGGAACACATATATGCACGTCTGTGCAATGAACAGGCGCGCATGTGTGCGTGCCTGTGGGAACAAAAAACCGCGCCTAGGAGATAAGGTTTGAAGGGTAAAAAATGAGTCTTTTTGATGTTGTCGATGGTTGTATGAGCTGATATAGGACTCTATGATGTCTACAGCTGGACCGTGGTGACGATGTCAGTGCGGTGGCGAGAGAGAGACTGGGCCCAGTTGCGATATGTCGTGGCCATTGAGGGGCCTGGCGTGCGTGCAACTTTAGCAACCTGTGGGTTGCTAAAGTTCTTTGAGTGCCTGTTGATACGGGAACAAGAGTATTTATTGTAGTTCCTGATCTAGATGTGGAGTTCGGAGCTTCACTGCTTCCTTGTACGAGGAGAGAAGATCCCCTTCACTGTGGTGGAGGATATTTACTTCTTGACTGGGCTCCCCTTTCGGGGAACACCCCTACTGACAGAGCCGATGCTGCCTAGGGATACAGCCCTTGTCACACTTGGCCAGCGATACTGCTCAGGTCGGGACTTTATGTCTGGGATTGTGGTGAGCATCAGTGCTATAGAATCCCTAGCACATCGTTGTATAGCGACGATGATTGTTCATATATATGGGCCACTTGCGACCCAGCGGATTAGTGGTGGTCAGCTGTTGGTGTTGGAGAGAGTGGTGGTCGGCGAGCAGTTCGTGTGGGGATTAACGCTGCATGCACAGATGGTAGTGCAGTTGGATCGCTGTCAGTCCACAGGTGCAGGAGATTTTTCATTTGGGTTGATCCTAGTGGCATGGTTCTTAGAGAGGGTTTCGATGTTGCACCCGATGGTTTTACTGGAGATGTCAGGGGTGCGAGAGCCGCGATTGAGGTGGTGGTCGACCATTTTTCTTCATCACGGTGGTGGCGAAGGTGGCCACTTCTTTTCAGCGGAGGTGGCCAGGATATGGTAGTAGATGTCACAGGTTATACTTCAGTACCCCTATGCTGGGGTGGACTTCCGAGGGGACCCGGACATGGTGCTACCGCTAGGGGAGGATTTTGACCATCGAGGTATGTTTAGTATGTTGGTATGTTTTTGATTTATGTTGTATTTTGAGATATCAGTCCATATGTATATGATATAGATGTTGATACTATCTGTTGTTGTTTGTTTTTTGCATGTGCAG
This sequence comes from Picea engelmannii, assembly GCA_009831015.1. Taxonomy (NCBI): domain Eukaryota; kingdom Viridiplantae; phylum Streptophyta; class Pinopsida; order Pinales; family Pinaceae; genus Picea; species Picea engelmannii. The sequence continues at coordinate 22,157 of ML826232.1, forward strand.
ATGTGGCACCTCACGGGCAAGAGGTAGAGATGCAAAGAGCATTGGCTCATCGAGAGCCAGAGAGGCTACCACAGGCAGAGAGACGTCGGTGGGAGGATGTCGCGGGGTGACCAGCAGAGCCCGAGAGGGCAGCGAGGAGGCATCGATTCGATGACCCTAGTGCGGGGCCATCACACGCTCCTCTAGTGGCGGTCGGAGTGGATTTTGATGACATACGTCATCGTCTGGAAACGGTGTTGCAGGATGTGCCTGAGGGCATGTGGAAGCGTATCCATGATGAGAGCTTCCTGGAGCAGTGTGTAGGGGTTCCACCACCATGGAGGGCCATAGTGCGGCGAGCAGCAGTGCTTGAGGCGATGATGAGTGGATGCCTATTGCTAGGGCAGGAGAGTCCTGTGGGTGGTCCACCACCACTTGGGGCAGGTGGTGGTGGGCCACCACCTCCCCCTGAGGGAGGAGTAGGTGGTGGTGCGATAGAGGGAACCTGAGTGGTGTATGATGTACATCTTTGTTTTTGTTGTATATAGGCTGGTGAGCCCATTTTTTATACCGAGGTGCTACAGTGTCTTGTGGATACATGTATTTTTGTATGTAAACATTCGTATGGCCTGATGGGCCTTTATATATACATGAGTATACACATTTTGATATCCTGATGTTGTCTACATGTTATTTTTTGCTGATGTTTTTTGATGATGTCTATTCTATATATATGCTGTGACAGGATTTGTTAGATGTTTATGTATGTGTAGCTTGATGTGATATATGCCAATCTAACATTATGTTAGCTATTTGATCTGTTGTTTGATTCAATTGTCTTGGAATATGTGTAAATGTAATGGAATCAAAATGTCGAGATAAAATCCTAACCTACAGGTATTTGTGAAAGAGGCACGGATCGCGTACACGGTAAACATTGTTGAGCTGGAGAATGACTAGTTGAGAGTCGAGGAAGATGCTAAGGTGATGAATATGATGACGCTGGGTGTCGGCCAGGAGGCCAATGACCGCAGTGTATTCGACTTGGTTGTTGGTTGTTGGCCCCAAACATATGTCGCTTGAATGTAGCATTTCATGTGAGGGGGTGTAGAGAGCCCAAGCAACCGAAGTGAGATTTTGCGTCCAACGACTGGCATTGTCAGCATAACCAATGTGGTAGGTTGGTGGAGGAATCATCTTTCAATAGCACAAAGGATAGTTTAGACGAGAAGGGAGGAGAAAAAGATTAAAAACGCTAGAAAAGAAATAACCTAAAGTAGAATGTAGAATGACTACTTTTAAGCATAAAATTTCTTGAGATACAACTCGTTGACGGGTTCTTTAAGAGAGAGGCCTTCGGGAGAGGCCAGGATACACGCCCCTTTGGTGAGACAATGTTGGATAATGTAAGGGCCATGCCAAAGTGATTTGAATTTGCCATGGCCAAAGGTATCATGAGCGATATCATAAGCCAGGACAAGGTTGCCTTTGCGGAATGATTGAAGGTTGACATGGCGATCAAAGGTAGCCTTGGATCATTTTTTAGCTGCCTCGTTGTTCTGTAAGGAAGATCGACGATGTTCATCCAGAGACTCCAAGTTCAGAAAGCATTGCTCCATTGGAGCAGTATCAGGTAATAGCTCAATTGTGGTGCGTAAGGTGGGAATTTTGCACTCGATGAGAAGAGTTGCCTTGACCCCATGGACTAAATGGAATGGGGTGAAACCAGTAGCGGTCTTCACTATCATTCGATAATCCCATAGCGTAGAAAATAACATATGATGCCAATTGGTTTTATGTTTATTAACCGTGCATTGTAAAATGGTCTTGAGGACTTTGTTAACTACCTCGACCTGTCCATTTGACTAAGGGTAATATGGTGAGGCAAACTCATGAGAGAAGCCTAACCAAGATGAGAGTTCGACGAAGATCTCATTCTCAAAGTGTTTCCCATGGTCGGAAACGAGTTGGAGTGGTACTCCAAAATGGTATATGACGTGATTGAAGAAAAAACGCGCTGCAGTGTCAGCGGTGTTGTTGAAAGTGGGCATAGCTTCGGCCCATTTGGTGAAGTAATCAACGGTGAAAATAATGTTTTTGTGACCATTGCTGGAGGGGGGATTACAATTCATAAAGTCGATGCCTCATTTGCAAACAGGGTCGACCGTAATGATAGGGTGAAGAAGAGCGGGGGGAGCTCGGGCTTTGTTGGCATAGAGCTGACATTGCTCACATCGTTTCACGACATGAATGCAATTGTGAAATAAGGTAGGCCAAAAGTACCTGGCTCAGATAATATTTTGGGAAGTGGATATACCCAAAATATTCCCCCCACATGCGCCACTTTGGAAGTCATTTAAGACTTTATCGGCCTCGTCAATAGTCAGGCAATGACGAAGAATGGTGTCAACACCCCGCCGGTATATGATGTCTCCGATGAGGAGATAGCGGGGGGCCTGATGGAGAATGCATCGTCGATCATCATGTGAAAGGTGGTTACCAAACTTTTGAGTTCGAAGGTAGATGAGGAGGTCGTCATACCAAGGATCATCTGAAGTGATATAAAAGAGATGTTTGTCGGGAAAGTCGGTATTGATGGGGGCATTGGTGGTGTCAGAGGGGAGGGTTATGACAAGTTCGGCGAGAATGAGGGCCTTCTTACTCTTAGGTGTTGAGAACTCGAGGTCATACTCCTAAAGGATAACGATCCATCGCGTGAATTTTCTGTTAACTTGGCGATGACTGAGAAAGTACTACATAGGGTTGGAATCTGCGACGACCTTGGTGGTGCGAAGCAAAATGTAATGGCACAGTTTCTAGACTGCAAGGACTACTGCAAGAGAAAGTTTCTCTTCATGTTTATACTTCAAGGGTGGTCCTGAGAGGTTCTTACTAACGTAGTAAATGACGTGTTCACAATTGTCATCTTCGAGCTGGACGAGGACGCAGGCTACTGATATAGCTGATGCTGCTACGTAGAGGATGTAGTCGCGTTTATAGTCAGGTGCACTAATTAAAGGCACATTTGAAAGTGTTGTTTTAAGATCGTCAAATGACTGTTGGGCATAGTCGTCCCAGTGAAAAGGGATGTCATGACGTAGTAAGCGGAGGAAACCATGTGCACGTATGGCGTAATCGGGAACAAAGCATCTAAGAAAGTTATATTTGCTCTGTAGACTCTGAAGTTGTCGTAAATATTGGGGAGGTGGAATTTCAGTGATAGCTTTGACTTTGAGGGGGTTCACGGTAATACCGCTTTGGGAAACAATAAAACCAAGGAGGCGCCCCACAGTGATGTAGAACACGCACTTGATAGGATTCAAGTGGATGTTGTACTGGCGACACCGTTGAAAGATGATTCATAAATCATCGAGACGCTGGGTGCGTTTCTTGGATCGAGCTGTGAGGTCATCCAAGTAGGCGAGGATGATTTCAGCCAGATCATGAAAGACGTATGTCATCGCCCACTGGAAAGTTGCGTCGGCATTTTTTAAGCCGAAAGGCATGACACGATATGAAAAAGTACCCCATGGGGTAATGAATGCAGTTTTATATTGATCGGCTGGGTGGATTTGAATTTGGTTATAGCCAGAGAATCCGTCCATAAAGGAGAGAGCCTCGTGGTCGGCACAGTCATCGATAATTTGATCAATGAAAGGCATTGGAAAGTTGTCCTTCAGACATGCGTTATTGAGATCACGAAAGTCTGTGCACATGTGGATAGTGCCCTATTTTTTTTCAATGGGTATAGGGTTGGAAATCCATGAAGTATAAGCGATGGGGTAAATAAACCCGACAGTGCGTAATTTGTCAATTTCGGCTTTGATAGCCGCGGCTTTGGATGGGTGTAGCGATCATTGTTTTTGGTGCACTGGTGTGATGTCATGCCAGGTGTCGATGCGATGTTCGAAAATAGAGGGATCGAGGCCAGTCATTTCCATGTATGACCAGGCGAAAATATCTCTATATTCCTGGAAGAGGGCTTTATATGCAGCGATTTCCTGAGGAGTGGAAGCAGCTCCAATGATGATTTCTTCGACGATGCCATTTTTAATGAAAATGTCGATTTTGATGGTGGGGGAAATGTTGGCCATATTACCTTCTTCAAAAGCATCAGGGGCGGGAATGGGATTGTTGAACCAATCTATAGGTCCGGATGGGATAAAATCTTTTGTTTTGACCGCGTAAATGGGGTTTTGGTTAGGAGGCATGAGGGCTTCCTGTGGCGAGAAGAGTGCATGGTGATGTAGCACATCCCAGGGTGAGTCTGGGTGGTTTAGCTCTTCAAGTATTTCATCGTTGCATTGAAAATGCTGGGAATACAAGGGGTCATGAGGAGTGATCTTAGTGTCAGTGTGGTTGCCCCCTGATGAAAAAACAGGGAGAACAATGCTAGAATATGGGTAGGGTTCACTTGACATAAACCATATATTGAAGTACTGAGGGGTACTCGTGGTGGTTGGGTGGAGAGTGTCCGTAGGGGAATGAGCAGGAGAGTTTGGGGGGTTGCGGGGTAAATCCTCAGAGACGTCATTTAAGAACCATTGAGGCATTGGGAGTGCCTCAGGTTCGGGAGAAATGACATGAAGATCCTCTAGTGACGAGGTAATGTCAATTATTGGCTCTGCAGGTTGGTGAAGTAGGGCCAATTGATTTTGCCTGTATTCAAGGATAATAGGACACTGGTATGTAAAATGAGCTAATGAATCACAGAGAGAGCAAGGGCATCTCATACGTTCATTGACTGAAGTGGTGACATAGCGAATGTCAATGATATTAGAAGAGGACATAGCAGGGCATGGGTTGTTCTGGAAATTCTGGTGTACAACGGCCAATGTCTGTCGAAAGCGTGGCAGTGCTGGGCAATGATGGGTGTAATGGCCATACTCTGAACAGATAGCACAAGCATATTTGGTCCTCAACCCTTTACTACTAGAAGGGTGGGTGATGGTGGTGGGACTAGCAGTAGTGGCGGGTGTTATGGGAGTTTGATTGAGGGGGATCAAATTCTGTAATTCAGGTAGTGATGGACAATTGTTGGCTTGGTGGCCCTCTTTCTCACATAGTGCGCAAGGTGGTGGGATGCGTGGAGGAAGTGGAGCGGTGGATTCTTTCTTCTTTCTCCTGCCCCCAGCTGTAGCTGGAAGGTTAGTGAGTGGGGGGGTGGTGGGGGTAAGGACGGGAATCGTCATGGGGAGGCCTTACTGTGGGGGAAGGGATGGTTGAGGGACCATCTCTGGTGGGTGTAAATACCAAACGGGGATTTCTAACACCATATTTGGTAGTGTGAGCGTTGCGGCTACCTGAAAAGATTCAATACCCGAGGGAGGGTAAAATAAGGGAATTTGGGTGAGGGGTTGGGGGAGTGTCTCCCAGATGGGATTATTCCCTTGAGGGGATGTGGATTCATGGACTGTTGAGGTTGACGAGTGCGCAGGAGGCTCCGGCGGGAGTGGTTCTGTGACTATTGAGACATTAGGAATGACTGAAGCCTCCCGAGGATGAAGAGAATCCTCTGTGTGAGTTTCGTTAGATGAGATGATGCATACTTGATTGGCAGGATGAAGGAGTGGTGGTGCTCCATGGTACGTCCCTAACAAGGATGGATCTTTGAAAATCCCAGGACCCATCTCTATGAGTGGATATGTTTCTTGGTTGGTGTGGATGAGAGGAAGAATGTTATCGAGGTTGACATATGGGTTAGGCTCATAATGTGAGGCTTGGTCGATGGTCACGATATTCCCATTGTGGGGGAACATCATTGTCCGAAAGATGGAAGAGGCCACTGCCTTCATAGCATACATGTAGCTACGACCGAACATGATATTATAATCGAGAGGAGCGTTGATAACTTCGATATCAATGAGAATAATCTTGCCCCTAAGTTCAACGGGGACATTTTGGAAGAGCCCTTCAGGAGAGGATGGTCGTCCATCATAAGCTTGTAATGTGATGGCAGAGGGTATGAGTTCCGGGGAACCAAGTTTCTTCCATACCATTTTGGACATGATGCATGTAGAGGCACCTTCATCGATGATACACCGATGAACTGTGATGTTCCGTATTTTCACTGGTATTCTAAAAGCGATCAAGGTGGGAAGACGAGGTTCTCCGCTATCAAGATCAAAGGTGATGAGTCAAGTATCTGCAGGGTCGACTGCCCCCAAGGCGGAAAGTAGAGATTTTCGCTGTGTAGGAAAAGTATGGAGGACTTCTAAGACTAACATGGCAGCTGGGGATTGTGCTAAGTCGTCTACCAAGCTATAGTTGTGAGTTGCCCTGGCCTGTGGGTTGTGGATATTCCTGCGCAATGGGATGCGAGGGATGCGTAGTGGTGGTTTAGCGGAAGGGCAAGGGATCACCAATGGGGGTCCCATTGATGTAGGACTCATCTCTGAAGTGATGGGAGGAGACTCAGTGGGTGCGTGATACTGACGGTTACGCATTTGCAGAAGGATTTCTTCCTCACTAGTGAGGAGAATTGTATGCTTTGCTGGATTGTTGGGGTTGTGGTATTGTCCCACTTGAGGTGGGGGGTGTTGTGTGTCTTGTTGGGTGTTTATCACACCTTGATGTGGAATAGGATTTTGCAGTACGGCGGGAGGGGGTTGTTGCACGTATTGTTGTGGTGCCTATTGAGGGGCAGTTTGTGCAGGAGAATGGGGAAGACTACCCGAGTATTTCAACCATTTGAAATCAGCGATCTGGGGGCAATGGTGAGTGTAATGACCAAACTCACCACAAAGGGCACAAGGGAAGTTTTTTTTAACATTATTTTGCCCTTGGCGTTTATTGTTTCCCCCTTGGGGGTGTTGGTTCCCTTGGTTCTGATTTCCCCCAATGGGTTGGTGTTGTGGGGATTGATTCCCACCTTGACCTAGGTTGTTGTTATTCTTGTTTCATCCTTTCTTATTGGCATTGTTCGATGGATGAGTTAGGTTGGTTGTGTTTAACTGTTCAAAATTTTGGTATTGTTGAGCAGCAGAAGGTTGAACAAAATTTACCCCCGCATGTGGATGTGCGGGAGCCATGGGTTGTGGAGGACCAGGAAATGAGAAATATGGATTTTGTGGTGGTACCAATCCATAAGGTACATAGGAAGGCGTAGCACTTTCACTAGTACTATAAGCTGATGTTGAGGGAGTACCACTGTTTGTGGGAATAGGTGGATGTATGGGAGGTGTCGATGGTGGTCCACTGATGGGTGGAGTTATAGAAACAAGGTATGGCTGTTGATAAGGGAGTGGGGGGTAGTAAKAAGTGCCCCCATATGCCGGCGGGTATTGAGGTGTTCCATACATTGGTGGTGGTTGGGTTTGTGGACCATGGTGTGTGGTGGCACCTATTAGTCCGTCTGTTGAGTGAGACATCCCAGGTTTGTCTTGGCCAAATGGCACAGGTTTTGGAAGATCAGGAAGTACTGTGTATAAGTACCCTGACTGTGCATAAATGAGGTCATACTATTGGGCCTTACTGATGGCTTCCTCTTTAGATTGAGGGAAGGTGGAAGCTACATCCTTTCCAAGGAGAGAGACAAGTGATCTAAGAAACCAGTCAAGACATTGTTGTTTGGTGGTTTTCGCTTTGCACAAACTACGTCGCCTACACCACTCATGAATGTGGTCAGCGATGTGTGTGGTTGAGGTTTGTTTGAAGTTAGACAGTAGTTCAAGACCACTGTCGTCGTGGATGGGTAATTGGAAGAAGGTCAAGAATGCCTTGGCCAATGACTCAAAAGTCGCATGGGACCTTGATTTTTCTTCGACATACCATTTAGTCGATGGGCCAATGAGTGTGCATTGAAATAATCGTAGTCTGATGGAATCATCCATAATTCTATTGGAAGAGCACCAAAGATGAAAGGTCAAGACATGGTTGGCAGGGTCAACCCCTGCCTTCCCTTCAAACTTTGGTATGTCTGAAGGCATTTTTGTTGGCATTGATGGCCATGTGGCATCATGCAATATAGGATCATTGGTAAGTTTGGTGAGATTTGGTATGTTGAGAGAGGCCAAATATGGCATTTGTAGTGGGGGGAAAGGGTTAGCTCTGACCATGGTGTGTTGTGAACCTGACCCTTGATGAGGACTAGGTGGGTTTTTGCTCCCTCCTTGAGAGGCAGTGGGTAATATAGTAGAACCAAGCAAAGTTGATCCTAATATAGTAGCACTCATAGGAGTGTGTGAAGGAGGTGTCGATGAGCGGACACGATCAGATACTCCCCCTAAGATAGGAGGGAGGTTGAGCAAGCGTCGTGAATGATGGGGGTTCTGTGGTTCCCCTATGATGTCAAACTAACTGTGTGAATATGTGCAACAAGTGGTGAGAGAAATATCAAAACAAGAGCCTTTGCGTTGAATGTTCACACAATATATATATATCCAAATCAAACTGTAATCATATGTTCATCATACATAAAATGATAAAGAAACATATATGTTGGTAAGTGGGTTTTGTCTGCATGGGGGAATCAAAAGAAATCAAATGCTCGTGTCCTAGAAGACGTAACGTCCTTCCTCTCATATAGCACTGGACCTTCCAATAGTACTCAAAAGTGGGGTCTGAAGTCACTGAAAGAGATACTAGTAAAGGATGAAATAATTGGTTATAATGAGGGGTAGAGGGGGAATATCCCAAAAGAGCTGGCGATATTTTCCAATAGCCACACAAAATCCAATAAAGGTGCAATTGCAACCCACAATTGCCACCTGGGTAGATGTCCTAAAGTTGGTCACTAGGTACTTCAGTTAAAGTGCGGCATTTAGATTTTCGGCCTAAGAAATGGGTCACGGGCTGGATCCTGTCCAAGAGGTGGGTGCCTCAAGGGGGGACGCACAAAACAACCGGACCTCGGACTTCAACCCTTCATGGGTATCTCCCTGCCTTATGGTGATTGGAACACTTGACTTGGAGGATTTTAAGTTCCCTATTTGACAACCTCTATGTTTTATCAATGTGAGAACCAGATAACGGGGAGTTATTTGGATGCCTATCCCNNAAATCCTACCTAGACTAAAAAATTTCTTTTGGCACCTCCTGTGGAGGAAAACTTAATGAGTTTTTAGAAAGATTTTATATGTAGTTGTTTTGTGAGGTTGCGGGTGAAAACCAACCTCGTTTGATTAAAAATGGGAGTGGATAGTCCTATCAATAAAAGATGGGGTATTTTCGGAATCCCTTTAGAGGAAACTTACTTAGGCCTCCATGTTTCAAGAAGAAGCTATGTGAGTGATGAATGACTTTTGTGCATGAGTGAAAGTGTGCCAAGTTTTAGTTAATTAGATGTCACCTTGCTGCATGTGGACTTCGCTTGGTCCTTACAAGAGTTTTATTATCTAATTAGCTAGATGTATTTGGTACAACCTTGCATAATTCAAAAGACCTAGGAAGATAGCATGTGGACATGTGGGTCTATTACTATCCTTTAACTACCTATGGTGATGTAATCTAGAAAAGCTTGAAACTATCCTAGGTTGAACATGTGGGCATGTATGGGCCCATTACAAACCTTTAAACTCTCCTAGTGTTTTGATCTAAGAAAGCAACAATTTAGAACACTATCCTATCTTTGTAGCATGTGGGCATTTATGGGCCCGTTACAATACTAAGATATGTTTGAAAAATAAAACTAAGAGGGGTCCCAAGAAGGGTCGTTGTCCTCTCCTAAAGGTTTAAAACTTTGTTAAGGGAGATGAAATTGTTTTACAATCTTTTTCTGATTCTCAAGATCGCCTGGAGGTGCGAGAGAAGAGCATACTAAATGATTGTTAATTCAACTTCTAGTCCCAATGTAAGTTTAGATGTGATTAAAAATGATTACCACTTTATCTTGTAAGTCAAAACAAGCCATCCATGTGGCAAAAAGCAAAGAAGGGA